>JAWPHD010014456.1:0-61177 GCA_037043455.1 Cyrtodaria siliqua
AGCTATAAATTTATTATTCTCTGATAAATCGAATAGTCGAGCTGCGCTGTTCTCCGACAGCTCTTGTTGTATAATATGTTACCTTCACTTTTGCATTAAACTGATTTAAAATGTATGCTCCTTTAAAAAGGTATACAAGCTTGCTAACTCTTGCGTTTACATGTTCTAGTAAATTGTGAAACAGATCCATATTTGATTTTAAAACGTTAAATGCAGTAAATCACAAGTTTTTGTTTGTTTTTAACTCTACTGATCAAAGATCAGCAGAGTTTTACCGTGGTACGGTTTCCGCCCTTAACTGCTTTGTAGCGACTACTCCTCTGAAACTACAGGATGGATTTTCATGGAACTTTAAAGGAATGTAGCCCATGCTATCTAGTTCATCATAGAAAAATGCACATTGATGTAACATCCAAGATGGCCACCAAAGCTAAAAATAGATTAAAAAACAAACAAATTTGTAGCGACTACTTCTTGAAAACCATGTGATATTGATATGGGCCTTTTTCTAAAATAATCAACATGACATGTTGCTGGTCTTTGTCGACATGGCACCAAGCATCCATCTTTGTTTACATAGAGTCATATAGTAAAAAATTGTAGCGACTACTCCTCCGAAACTACTGGACGGATTTTCATGAACCTTCACAGGAATGTTGCTCTCGATGTCTAGTTGATCCTAGCAACATTTTAGGTCGGCTGGAAGTTCAAGATGGCCACCACGAATAAAAATAGATTAAAAAAAACATTTGGAGCGACTACTTTTTGAAAATTATAACAGATATGGGACTTTTTCTAAAATGATCAGCATGACATGATGTTGATCCTTGTCGAAAATTATTTTGATTCGACATCAAACATGGCCGCCAACAGCCATCTTTGTTTACATAGAGTAACATAATAAAAACTTGTAGCGACTACTCTGAAACTACTTGACGGATTTTCATGAAACTTCACAGGCATGTTGCACTTGATGTCTAGTTGATCCTAGCATAATTTCAGGTCGGCCGCTATTTCAAGATGGTCGCCCTGGCTAAATATGTTGCTCTTGATGTCTAGTCAATCCTACCACAATTACAGGTTGGCCTGAATTTCAAGATGGTCGCCATGGCTAAAAATAATTTAAAAAATAAATAAACGACTACTTCTTAAAAACTATAAGTCAAGTGATAATTAATCAGATATGGAACTTTTTCTAAAATGACCAGCATGACATGATGTTGGTCCTTGTTGAAAATTATTTTGATTCGACATTAAACATGGCAGCCAGCGACCATCTTTGTTTACATAGAGTTATATAGTAAACATTTGTAGCGACTACTCCTCTGAAACTACTTGACAGATTGTCATACAACTTCACATGAATGCTAATCTAGCTATCAACTCCTATCAATAGAGCTTCGGGGTCATTGACCTCTTGTTGTTGTCCGTTTTCAGAGATATAAACAATAATCCAAGCCTTCCTTCTCTTTGCCAGATGCGTTTTACAAGGTGGCGCTCACAACAGCCTTAATGGAGTTTATCAAAACTTCATCAAAATGTGAAACTGATTGAAAGGAAGCACTGGTTTGTTATTCAGGTCGGTTGGTCAAAGTTCTAGATTGCTGTTAATTTAAATAAATAAAAAATCTCAATAAGTTTACTTTCACTTGAGGGCTGTCTTATGAAATTTGGCAGGATTGAGGAGTATCCATTATTTTACGATGGGTGGTTTCACATATAGTGGACTTGTACTTCGCTGAATTTGCTTGTTTTCACTGGGTTTCTTATTAATGAAGTGTCGGAATTAATTTATAAGCATAACTTGCAGCTTCATCGGGCACATACAAAGGACATACTTTAAGAGTTAAGATCAGTGCCTAGAATGTATTATGTAAATATACATAATTTGAAGTAAAACATGTTTAATCTAAATTTAAGTTGGCTGATTAAGTTTTTGGTACGCCCTGTGCTGTTGGGAACATCTCTGTAGTGTAAGGAAGCATGCTTTTCTTTCGAGAAAAGAGATACAGGTTCAAGTCCTGGCGGGGAACCTGGCACACTTGATGAGCTGTAAAAACTTAGTTCTGGGATAATCACAACTTTAAAATAAATACATATCAAATTCTTGCTAATATGTCGTGCTAACAATATCATCCTTTCACTGCCTTTCAAATATGTCCGTACTCCCCATGCTATAATACATGTATTATAGCTTTTCTTGTTAGATTGAAATCATGTTATTGCTACAGATTTAGTAACCAAATTTGGTTTGGCATCGTCTTAAGTATAAATAGAAGATATTATATTACATAATTAGCGACTGTGCATTTTGAAATTTAATAAAGGTCTCAGTACAGAGTTAGCTCCCTTGCATGTGACTGTAGGATGAATCTTACATCATTAGAAGTAGGTGGGTGTTCTTCGGTTTGAGAGATTTTTAATAATTGCCCATGGATAGTTGCTTTTCCTGTTGCAGGTGAGAAAACAATAGTGTGAGACTGGATGAACGGCGATTAGGCGATTAGACGACACTGACAGTAATATATGACACATTTGTGAGTGCTTAAAATGCGTATGAATTTAGGTGCACACTCTTTAGTGGAAGCTGAAAAGTGTACATTGCCTGACACCACTCACATTACAAAAAGCAAAGTGGTTGATGTACCAGTTTTTGTGGATTTTTATGAGCGGCAATAACTGTATTTTACCCAAAAAAATACTTTTAGATTTAAATGTCACATTCAGAATGGAAACATGTACATTATTCCTAATGGCCAAACAGCAGAATCGAAGTGTGATGTGAAACCCAAACGGGAGAAAAAAGTAATCTGATATAATAGATATTAATCATATAAAACGTTACGGGTGATGTTCAACGTGCCGTGTTTAACTTGTATAACTAAATAATATTATGTGGCAATAACTCAGTCAATCGTACTTGCATATTACGTTTTCAATTATGATATAAGCCCCAATGGGTATGCTATTGAAATTGTTTATTTCACTGTGTATATATAGCAAGCGATATATATCTTCTTTTTATAGCGATTCCTATTTAAAAACATTTCTTTCATACGTTTAAATGTTTTCAGCATTGGAGTTTAATGGAGAAATAATCATTTAATCATATTGTTTCTTTGTAGTGTTAAATTAATTTCGATCTGCATTGACTGTACATATAAAAACATTACATGCATCACACGCACAACTAATCTCTTAGGACTATGTTCAATTAACAGAACGAAGCAAACTGTTATAACATTAATATTGGAAATTGTTTGTAGTTACTTAGTTTCTGCATTTAAGAGATGGATAGTATTGTATAGCAGCAGAAATATTCCTTGTCGCCTGTAAACAGTCGTTAGATTTTATATCGGTTAAAATAGTGTGTAGCTAAAGTTGAATAAAGGCAAATTAAAATATCAGGATTTATTATATTTAGAAGATCATTGTACATTATAAATATAATAAAAATATGAGGAACTCTCAAATAGTTATACGGATGACGGCAATGTGTTGCATATCATCATGTATATCGCTAATTAACATGCAAACATTTTCTGATATGCAGAGACTTCATGCGCACATCGCGAAAAGTGTTCACATCAACATTAAACCGTTGGTAAATCAGTCGGAAACCATGTATGTGGATTTAGATATAACACTAGGGTCGATTCATGGTCTTGATGCAAAATCGCAGACTTTTAGTTCAACAATTGGTATAGGTTTACATTGGAAGTACGAAACTTTAAGCTGGAATTCTTCGGCCTTTGGGGACATAAATATAGTCACATTATCTCCGAATGAGGTTTGGCTACCGGATGTTTTTGTTCAAAACAGTGTCACAAATATGTGGGAACTTCCCAGAAGTGATTCTATGAAAGTTATGCTTTCGTCAAATGGAATGGCGCAGTGGTATACAGGTGGTATTTTTGATACAAGCTGCCGCATGAACATCAGTCAGTACCCGTTTGATACTCAAGTGTGTACAATTATGATAGGGAAGATATACAGTATGGATAACGATCAGACGATCAGACCGTCATCTTCTAAAGTTAACCTACTAGTGTTCGATGAAAATGATGAATGGAAACTAGTGCAAACTGAAATAAAAATTGTGCCTATGTTTTATGGAATTTCTAAAATAGCGGCTGTATTTGAATTAAAACGACGTTCGCTATTTTACATTTTAAATATCATTATACCAGTTTTAATAATATCATTCATGAATGTTTTAAGCTTTAAGGTGCCAGCAGAAAGTGGTGAGCGGATGAGTTTCTGTATATCGCTATTTCTAACATTTGTCATGCTACTAAATACAATAAGCGGATCCATGCCTAATGTTTCAAGGACTGTTTCATATCTTCAGCTGTATGTCAATACACAGTTCTCGCTTGGAATGATTATAACTATAATATCCATAGTTCTAGTAAACGTAACTTATTCCAGAAAAAATAACGATGGACAGTTTCAAATAGTACGCTTATATGATGCTTTACAGTGTTGTACAAGAAAGAAAAATGTCATAAAACCATCATGCCATGCCCAAGAGCATTCAAGTAAAAATGATACTAATGCTTTCAAAGTTACAGTAGATGATACAAATGTTACAGTAGAAGAAACAACTGTGGATACCAATAATAGCGTTTCGTCTATAGATGTACTAACCGCAGTCAGGTTTTTTGATAACATTCTATTCTGGGTGTTCATGTGTGTGTTTGTCTTGACAACAAGCGTATGTGTTGTGTGTATGGTAACTTAGCAAATATGTGCACTTTCAAATTATTGACCTTGAATAATGTGTTAGAACGTACGAAGGTATTGCATTATATACATATCAGATAAACAACTATCTACCTTTTACCTTACATGTATGATAATGGAATACAAACAAATCACAACTAACGTTATCTGATTTTGTATTTTTATCTTATTTATAATAATATATATCTGTTTATCACTATTCTGTTCGGATAGATGTGAAAACACGCAAGCATACGTAAACGACGTTACCAGTATAACACGTCAATGATGGGTCACAAATTGTATGCTACGTCTTTTTATACAAAATGTATGACCCATCATTGACGTGTTATACTTCGATAACATCGCAAAAAATGAAAAACAATCTTTAAATTGCAAACTAATATCAATGATAATCTTTACTGACCGTCCATGTTATTTCACAAACACCAGTAAGCTCTAAATTAAATTAATTTCAGTTGAACCGATCAGCCAATTCACACATTTTCAAATTTGAAATCTACTCCGCCCAAAAGTACAGGTCTACGTAGATCTTCACGTTTCCTAAAGGAAATATGTTTCTAGTGGCGTAGTTGCTTTTAGGCACTGCACACCCCGGCCGAAAACCTTTTCCCTGACATGTTCTCTTTATCCCCAAATGGGTCAAAAGTGTCTCCCCAAACTCGTCAGAGTGCACCATTTTACCAGCGGAAAAAGGTTTACAACGTCGGTTGATTCAGCTTTTAGAAATAGCATGCCTGCACATAATCATCAATAGCGTTACGATTGTACTATTAAGCTAAAATGTTTACCATTACTGAATATATTAATCTGTATGATGGCTTATGATAGTCCACTTCTGTTTAAATTTCGTTCTGTGATTTTAACGGCTTAAAAAAATGACGTCATGTAACGTTTCGTTACGTCATCATGACTAGGAATGAAACAGAGATAAGAAACTCAGGCGCGTAGCCAGGTGTAAGCTCAGAAGCCGGAACCGTTCCACATTTTATTTCTCCTAGTGTTTGGAAGCCCGAGCATACCCCGGACCACTTTCGACGCTCAAATCAAATGTTAGGATTCCACTTAATCTGCGCCTGCGCAACTGGAACTTTTGTTTTTGACGTGTTAAGATTGACTAACCAATCAGAAAGCAGGAAATACGTGTATTGTTCGCAGTTTGTATTTATAATGATTTAATCTTATTCCGGTTCATAATAAATGGATCAGAACCAGGAAAAGCGTTCTGGAAGTAGATGCAAACGTAAAAGCGTGAAAAAACACTCGTATGGATATGCCATATAATGTAGGATCACACTCGATGCTAAAACCACACGTGTGATCTTTAGCAGATATTGTATGTCTACTCGGGGTGATACGAGCCTCCGGAACTCGTTACTTAATATAAGCCCTATTGGAATACGTATGTCAGTACACACTGGAAGTTAATTGCTATGTATGGTGATAGTTTTGTATAAAGCCTCAATATTATTTCAAACCAAAACTCGTTTATTCTAAAGGTAGCTGTAAACATTAATTATAATGTTTGTAAATTTACCCAGGACAAATGTCCTTCCATCACAAATCTGGGATTCCTATTGGATAAACAATTGTCATTTTTTACAAACCAATATTTGTATTCATACGGCAGACGTGTTTACTTTCAAACGTGAAACAACATCATAATGGGCTCTTAGTGGGTGGCATGTTAAGGTTGATAAATGAACATATTGTCCTGAAACGGTTGTGAAAACAATACGTTGTGGGAGATCTGCAATACAAACTATTACATATATGCAACAAACGTGGTACAGAACCTCAATTTTGTGACATTTTTGTGGGGTTTAACATGTTTAAAGTAGAATACCACTTAAGCCGGTGCTAGTGGGCGTAGGAGATGTTGCACCTTATAATACCTCATTTTAACAGACTCAATAAAACCGAGTCTGCTACTTCTTCTTTTGTTTGTGTTTGTTGCTTCCAAAGTTTACCCTTTTCAGTATTTATTGTAACATTTAAAACACATTCAACTGGAGTATTGTGCGTATTTAGATATGTTTTTTTAATCGACAAAAACATTACAAATAACAGTGCCAACTAGGGTTTTAGTATCAACGCTCCTTTCCTTAGGCTGTTTATAACCATTTTGGCTTTTTAAAGAGACGTGTGTGTCGGCAAATTACGATGTTAAACTGAAAAAAAAAATACAGCTGTACATGTTTACCTTAAACATTTGGTCTTGGTATGTGATTTTCTTTCCGATATGTATAATCATTTAGACGCTTAGTTTTTCAAGAATTTCTTGATAAGTTTAAAAGTATTGGCTTAGTTGCATACACGAATATAAATGTTTCCTTTCCAACGTTTAAATTTATTAAAGATGTTACAACGGCTCTAATGGATTTATATGTAATGGATTGGAAGAATAGTATAAACAGAGTAACAGGAGTAAAAGGAGTAAGTGGAGTAGGTAGAAACAAGTTAAGAACATACAAAATATTTAAATCAGAATATGAAGTTTAATCATATTGCAAATTTATATTACCTTTACAGCACAGAGTGCATTTGCAAAGTTTAGGTGTGGTGTGGCAACATTGAGAATCGAAACAGGCCGATATGAAAATATTGCAGAAAATGAGCGTGTTTCTCCACTTTGTATTCACAAGGTTAATGACAAGATGCATGCTGTTTTAGAATGTGCTATGTATGATTATATTAGAAAACTCCTATTTGATAAAGCATTATCTGTATATCCAAATTTTATAGATGTAAACGAAACAGACAAAATGTTATTTTTGTTTTCCAATAAAGATATGATACGAGTGATTGCCAAAACATGTTGTAAAATTCTTAAAAAACGAAACTCTGTTTTATATTCTTAATTATGTGTTATTATTATTATTTATTTTACTTGTAGTAAGCTCGTAAGCGTTCTTTTTTAAAGTTAATTTCATCATATTTTTTGCTGTAAATAATGCAATCATTATAAGATAAGAGATAATGTTTTATAACGACGTTGAGAGAGTCGGGGATAATCAGTACACTCCAGATCTGATCTGGCTTGTTATCTGATGTTTTATACTATTTTTAACGTTTCAGTAGCCGATACGATTCTCTAACTCACATATTAATATTTATATTTTAAGTACGTTTTAAACAACATGTCAAGATTAGAACCGGTCGCTAAATTATTACTATGCGACACTCAGCCTTTTGGCTTATAGACAGGCAGTAGTTATAATTGTGTGTAAACCTCCATAGCAATACTCTGAGATCTGTGACTATGCATGTGTTTCATATAAACAAATCATCCCGTTTTCACATCAGAATCTGAAACATCACCAAGTACTTATATATCCCACCCATGAAATTTGAATATTCTCTCCTTAGGCTCAGTGATGTATGTTCCTTAGTCATAACTATATACGATGTAATTCCTTATCTTATTATCTGTACAGTTATGCTTTATTTTTGAATGATTATTCCCAACACAATGCCATCATAACATACATGTCCAAATTATACGCTTATGTTGCAACTATACTTAGTAATTAATTTTCATTTAACACTGATAACTTTTGTCATGAAATATTTGCTGACAGTGTGAAGTTCTATTTAGTCATCAGATAACATTTATTTTGGGCAAACATTCATAGCAACTCTTTTTTTATATTATACACAGTGCAGTGGATATTAGAAAATAAAATAGTAACTGTAGAGTAAAGCATGAATAATACTACTTTTGCCACTGACTGTTCCAAGGCGATAGCACTATTGTCAACTCTTGTATGTTCGTGATATCATATCTTGCCTTTGTTTGCCTTTATATAATTACATTTCCAATAAAATAAACAGAAAGTATATACTTGTAGTTTGGAGTCATTAGATTGAAAAACTTTACTCGTAGCTGATTTGTATAAAGTATATGTTCATGTCGTCTGAAAACTCTGCATCCAGTGATAGTTGTTTACATGTGCTATTGAGTCATTCGTTGTAACTGACAGGCCTGTATAACTGATGTAATTGATAAGACACACCTCCAATATTTCCCTACCAGGGTAGGGAATGTTGCCCCTTTAAACCCTACATTATATACATATATACTAGAATGCAAAAAATTAAACAATTATGTTGTCAAATAAAACATGATTTAAAACATAAAATTCTCAGTCTTGAAGATGTCAAAACTTGCCTAGCCAACTGAATTTAGTTGGTAATTATTGCCAGTATACCTTTATGCGCATATTGCCTGTATTGTTCGGTACATTAACTTTTATCATAATTACAACTCGTTAAACACTTTTTAGATTGAAATCGTGTTATTGCTACAGATTTAGTAACCAAGGCTAAAAATATCGCACAGGGAAAGCAGCATTCAAGGACGACAGTCAACCACAAAACACAAAAACAAACACGCAAACAGACATAAGAAAAGGCAAAAGTAACAAAAAATGCAAACGACATCACAAACACAAAAGGGTTGACAATAGGGCTACCGCCTTGGAACGGTCAGTGGCAAAGTAGGCCACTGGGGGTTTAAACCGGTTCTAGGGTGCACATCTGGTTTGGCATCGTTTAAGTATAAATAGAAGATATTATATTACATATTTAGCGACTGTTTATTCTGAACTTTAATAAAGGTTTCAGTACAGAGTTAGCTCCCTTGCATGTGACTGTAGGATGATTCTTACATCATTAGAAGTAGGTGGGTGTTCTTCGGTTTGAGAGATTTTTAATAATTGCCCATGGATATTAGCTTTTCCTTTGCCGGTGAGAAAACAATAGTGTGAGACTGGATGAACGGCGATTAGACGACACTGACAGTATAATATGACACATTTGTGAGTGCTCAAAATGCGTATGAATTTAGGTACAAACTCTTTAGTGGAAGCCGAAAAGTGTACATGCCTGACACCACTCACATTAAAAAAAGCAAAGTGTTGGATGTACCAGTTTTTGTGGATTTTTATGAGCGGCAATAACTGTATTGTACCCCAAAAATACTTTTAGACTTAAATGTGACATTCAGAATGGAAACATGTACATTATTCCTAATGGCCAAACAGCAAAATCGAAGTGTGGTATGAAACCTAAACGAGAGAAAAAAGTAATCTTATATAATAGATATTAATCATATAACACGTTACGGTGTGATGTTCAACGGGCCGTGTTTATCTCTGCTGCTTAATTCTCATAATTGTGTTTGTTGCTCCCAAAGGATTACCTTTATCAATATTTATTAACATTCACACTAGCGTTCGTTTAGTGCAGTGTGGCGGCTGTAAAATGTCTCCCCGTGCTACGAATCAGTAGTGTTATTTTTACTGGTCCTTTGGGACCAACGGGCCTAATATAGGTGACTTTGAAGTAGAATATTGCTAGGGGGCGTGAGAGGTTTTGCTTCTTTCATTACTTCTCATGAACAGGCTCAATAAAACCGAGTCTGCTGCTTTATTCTCTTAATTGTGTTTTTTGCTCCTAAAGGATCACCTTTATCAGTATTTTATAGATACATACTATTCTGTAGCAATAAACTCAGGCTACCGTACTTGGATAATACGTTTTCAATTATAAAATAAACCCCAATGGGTATGCTATTGAAATTGTTTATTTCACTGTGTATTTATAGCAAGCGATATATATCTACTTTTATAACGATTCCCATTTAAAAACATTTCTTTCATACGTTTAAATGTTTTCAGCATTGGAGTTTAAAATAAAAGAAATAATCATTTAATCATATTGTTTCTTTGTAGTGTTAAAATAATTTCGATCTGCATTGACTGTACAGATAAGAACATTACATGCATCACACGCACAACGAGTCTCTTAGGACTATGTTCAATTAACAGAACAATTAACAGAACGAAGCAAACTGTTATAACATTAATATTGGAAATTGTTTATAGTTACTTAGTTTCTGCATTTAAGAGACGGCTAGTATTGTATAGCAGCAGAAATATTCCGTGTCGCCTGGAAACAGTCGTTATATTTTATATCGGTTAAAATTGTGTGTAGCTAAAGTTGAATAAAGACAAATTAAAATAAACAGGATTGATTATATTTAGAAGATCATTGTACATTTTAAATATAATAAAAATATGAAGTACTCTCAAATAGTTATACGGATAATGACAATGTGCTACATATTATCAAGCGTTTCGGTAGTTAACATGCAAACGTTTTCTGATATGCAGAGGCTTCATGCGCACATCGAGAAAAGTGTTCATATAAACATTAGACCGTTGGTAAATCAGTCGGAAACCATGTATGTGGATTTAGATATTACACTAGTGTCGATTCAGGGTCTGGATGCAAAGTCGCAGACTTTTAGTTCAACGATTGGTATAGGTTTACATTGGATGTACGAAACTTTAAGCTGGAATTCTTCGACTTTTGGGGACATAAATTTAGTCACATTATCTCCGAATGAGGTTTGGCTACCGGATGTTTTTATTCAAAACAGTGTCACAAATATGTGGGAACTTCCCAGAAGTGATTCTATGAAAGTTTTGCTTTCGTCAAATGGAATGGCGCGGTGGTATACAGGTGGTTTTTTTGATACAAGCTGCCGCATAAACATCAGTCAGTACCCGTTTGATACTCAAGTGTGTACAATTA
Source organism: Cyrtodaria siliqua (assembly GCA_037043455.1). NCBI lineage: Eukaryota > Metazoa > Mollusca > Bivalvia > Adapedonta > Hiatellidae > Cyrtodaria > Cyrtodaria siliqua. The sequence continues at coordinate 11,347 of JAWPHD010014456.1, forward strand.
TGATAGGGAAGATATACAGTATGGATAACGATCAGACGATCAGACCGTCATCTTCTAAAGTTAACCTACTAGTGTTCGATGAAAATGATGAATGGAAACTAGTGCAAACTGAAATAAAAATTGTGCATATGTTTTATGGAATTTCTAAAGTAGCGGCTGTATTTGAATTAAGACGACGTTCGCTATTTTACATTTTAAATATCATTATACCAGTTTTAATAATATCATTCATGAATGTTTTAAGCTTTAAGGTGCCAGCAGAAAGTGGTGAGCGGATGAGTTTCTGTATATCGCTATTTCTAACATTTGTCATGCTACTATATACAATTAGCGGATCCATGCCTAATGTTTCAAGGACCGTTTCATATCTTCAGCTGTATGTCAATACACAGTTCACGCTTGGAATGATTATAACAATAATATCCATAGTTCTAGTAAACGTTACTCATTCCAGAAAAAATAACGATGGACAATTTCAAATAGTACGCTTATATGATGCTTTACATTGCTGTACAAGGAAGACAAATGTCATAAAACCATCATGCCAAGCCCAAGAGAATTCAAGTAAAAATCCTACTAATGCTTTCAAAGCTACAGTAGATGATACAAATGTTACAGTAGAAGAAACAAATGCCACTTTGGATACCAATTATAGCGTTTCGTTTACAGATGTACAAACCGCAGTCAGGTTTTTTGATAACATTCTATTCTGGGTGTTCATGTGTGTGTTTGTCTTGACAACAAGCTTATGTGTGTTGTCTATGGTAACTTAGAACATATACATTATATACATATCAGATAAACTATATACCTTGTACCTTACATGTGATAATGGAGTACAAACAAATCACAACTTTATTTTTATCTTATTTATAATAATATATATCTGTTTATCACTATTCTGCTTGGATAGATGTGAAAATACGTCAATCATACGTAAACGACGTTGTCTACCAGTTATTTAAGGATTGTTTTACATTTTTTGCGATGTTATCGAAGTATAACACGTCAATGATGGGTCACAAATTGTATGCTACGTGGTTTATACAAAATGTGTGACCCATCGTTGAAGTGTTATACTTCAATAACATTGCAAAAAATGAAAACAATCTTTATAACTACAAACTTATATCAATGATAATCTTTACTGACCGTCCATTTTATTTCACATACACCAGTATGCTCTCAATTAAACTAATTCCAGTTGAACCGATCAGCCAAATCACACATTTTCAAATTTGAAATCTACTCCGCACAAAAGTATATGTGTAGATCTTCATTTTTCCCTAAGGAAATATCTTTCTAGTGGCGTAGCTGCTTTTAGGTGATGCACACCTCGGCCGTAAACCTTTTCCCTGATATGTTCTCTTTATCCCCAAATGGGCCAAAAGTGTCTCCCCAAACTCGTCAGAGTGCACCATTTTACCAGCGGAAAAAGATTTGACGTCGGTTGATTCAGCTTTTGAAAATAGCATGACTGCACATAATCATCAATAGCGTTACGATTGAAGTGTTTACCTTTACTGAGTATATTAATTTGTATGATGGCTTATGATTGTCCACTTCTGTTTAAATCCACTGTTTATTTACTTTCGTTATTTGATGTTAACGGTTTAAAAAAGTGACGTCATGTAACGTTTTGTTACTTCATCGTGACTCGGAATGAAACAAAGATAAGAAACTCAGGCGCGTAGCTAGGTGTAAGCTCGGAAGCCGGAACAGTTCCACATTTTATTTTTCCTGATATAGTGTTTGGAAGTCCGAGCATACCCTAGACCCCTTTCGCCGCTCAAATCAAATGTTAGGCTTCCAGTTTAGTCTGCGCCTGCGCAACTGGATATATTTTATTTTGACGTGTTATTGAGAAATAACAGGATACTTTTAAGAATGACTAACCAATCGGAAAGCAGGAAATACGTATATTTTTCGCAGTTTGTAATTACATGTATAATGATTTAAGATTAATCTTATTCCGTTTTTTTTAAATGGATCAGAACCAGGGAATGTGTTCTGGAAATGCAAACGTAGAAGCGTACAAAAAAACTCGTATGGATATGCCATATCTGTAGGATCACACTCGATGCAAAAACCACACGTGTGATCTTTTGCAGATATTGTATGTCTACTCGAGGTGGTACGAGCTTCCGGAACTCGTTATTTAGTATAAGCCCTATTGGAATACGTATGTCAGTACACACTGGAAGGTAATTGCTATGTATGGTGATAGTTTTGTATAAAGCCTCAATATTATTTAAAACTAAATCTCGTTTATTCTAATGGTAGCTGTAAACATTATTTATAATGTTTGTAAATTTACGTAGGGCAAATGTCCTTCCATCACGAACCTGGGATTCCTATTGGTTAAACAATTGTCATTTTTTATAAACCAATATTTGTATTCATACGGCACACGTGTTTACTTTCAAACGTGAAACAAAATCGTAATAGGCTCTTAGTGGGTTTCATGTTTAGGTTCATAAATGAACACGTTGTCCTAAAACGGTTGTGAAAACAATACGTTGTGGGAGATCTGCAATACAAACTATTACATATATGCAACAAACGCGGTACAGAACCTCAATTTTTGTGACATTTTTGTGGGGTTTAAAGTAGAATACCACTTAAGCCGGTGCTAGGGGTCGTAGGAGATGTTGCACCTCATAATACCTCATTTTGACAGACTCAATAAAACCGAGTCTGCTACTACTTTTTTTATTTTAAACTCATTCAGCTGAAGTATTTTGCGTATTCAGATATGTTTTTTTAATCGACAAAATCATTGCAAATAACAGTACCAACTAGGGTTTCTAGTATCAACGCTCCTTTCCATAGGCTGTTTACCTTAAACATTTGGTCTTTGAAAGCGATTTTCTTTCCGATATAGTATAACCATTTAGATGCTTAGTTTTTCAAGAATTTCTTGATAAGTTTAAAAGTATTGGCTTAGATGCATACACGAATATAAAGTTTTCCTTTCAAAATTTTAAATTTATTGAAGATGTTACAACGGCTCTAATGGATTTATATGTAATGGATTGAAAGAATAGTACAGAGTAACAGGAGTAATAGGAGTAAGTGGAGTAGGTAGAAACAAGTTAAGAACATACACACTATTTAAATCAGAATATTAAGTTTAATCATATTGCAAACTTATATTACCTTTACAGTACAGAGCTGCATTTGCAAAGTTTAGGTGTGGTGTGGCACCGTTGAAATCGAAACAGGCCGATATGAAAATATTGCAGAAAATGAGCGTTATTCTCCACTTTGTATTCACAAGGTTAATGACAAGATGCATGCTGTTTTAGAATGTGCTATGTATGATTATATTAGAAAACTCTTATTTGATAAAGCATTATCTTTATATCCAAATTTTATAGATGTAAACGAAATAGACAAAATGTTATTTTTGTTTTACAATAAAGATATGATACGAGTGAGTGCCACAACCTGTTGTAAAATTCTTAAAAAACGAAACTCTGTTTTATATTCTTAATTATGTGTTATTATTATTATTTATTTTACTTGTAGTAAGCTGGTAAGCGTTCTTTTTTAAAGTTAATTTCATCATATTTTTTGCTGTAAATAATGCAATCATTATTAGATAAGAGATAAGGTTTGATAACGACGTTGAGAAGTCAGTGCTAATCAGTACACTCCAGATCTGATCTGGCGTGTTATCTGATTTTTTATACTATTTTTTAAGGTTTCAGTAGCCGATACTATTCTCTAACTCACATATTAATATTGCTATTCTAAGTACTTGTTAGACAACATGTCAAGATTAGCATCGGCCGCTCAATTATTACTATGTATATATGTGTTTGATAATAATATTCTCAGAAAATGATTTGATCAATTAAAACAGTGATATATGTGTATTCAATGACTACTGGACCTACTGCTGTGGCTTTTTGTGAGTCTTATGACACGGCTGCGGCAGTCGGTTCAGAATCAATTGCTCAACATTTTAACATTGTGAACAGTCATATGTATATGTATATTGTATAATCTCATGTAATTCTAAAAAGAATGGCACAGTTTTATTTTATGAATTGTTGTTTTGTAGATACTATTGTTCTGTGATGAGACTAAATAGATCCAGTTTTTCCTTAAACACGTGTGTTTCATATACCGCTCTGAAGGTTTTGTGCTCATCGACATTTTGGCCCATTTTATTAGGATTTTCCTTTACTTTCCTCATGATCTTGTATTAGACACTGATGTCAAGTTTTGGAGCTCTTTTAACAGTCCGTAAGTTTACTAATATTATTTATTATTGATCTTTGATACTATTCTATTTCGTATCTGTAATAACTACTAATTGGCCCTTATTTCGCTTTTCACGGAATGGTATTGCGTGTTTGTATTCGTGTTTTGTGATTGACTGTCGTCCTTCAATGCTGCTTTCCCTGTATTTTTGTCTTTCTTTAAATAAACTATTAAACCATGCATAAATATGATACGTTCAAACAATTTCATAAAAATATTTGACAGGTTATTTTGCGTCACTTATATTTACCAATTATGTGAAACACTAATAATCGATATCTGTCTTTGTATTAGTGTTTTAATTAATTACATGTATTTTCTATTGGATTTTGAAATGAAAGCAAAATTAAAGTCATATCGACTGATGTTATTGCTGCATTGATTTCGTTGAGTGACTCTACCATTTAATGAAAGAACAGCATAAACGGACCATTAGGGAAATGTCTGCAAAACAATTAGAGCAAACAACTATACTGGAAATTATTTTGTATTAAGGAAAGCATCGATTATTTGCAAAGTGTCTGCCTTTAACGGATGGATATTTGTGTGACAGCAAACATCTGTTCTCCTCCATGGACAATTTATTTGCATGCGTGACGAAAGGTGATTTTATCAGGAGACAAATAATTAAAATCAAGCTAAATATAAAAATAAAAGAATTGAGGATTGGAATAATGTGCACCCTCGAATATTTTGAACGGAATTTATATTCGAATCTGAGTTTAAGTGTGTATTGTTTAAATAATCCCTCTATCCGACTCCTATCCCCTTCTTTTATTGACAAGAGAGAAAGGTAGTAGACTTGGTCGTATTGAGTATGTTTATGAGAGGTCATATCGGGTTCAACAATTCGCACTCCCCCTAGCCCAGCCATATTCAGTATTCTACTTTAAAGCCACTCCAAATGGGCTCAATGATCCCAAAGGTCTAAGGGTAAACACACTATACTGATTGGGTGACATTTTTTAGCCGCAACACAGAACTAAACTAACGTTAGTGTGAATGTCGATAAATACTGAAAAGATGATCACTTTGTAGCCGTATTTAAGCTGTAGTTTATTATTTACTGGTCATTTGGGATCATCAGACCAAATCTGTCTGGCTTTAAAGTAAAATATCGCTTACTTTAATCTCTTTTTGTGTGTGTTGCTTTCAAGGGATCCCCTTTTCAGCATTTGTTACAACCTGGTTTAACGACTGGAAGTCGGTAATAGGAGACTTCTTGTTTATTTAAAATAGATAAAAAATGCGTATAGAGATACAAACATGACATAAAATACTTCATTTTAACACAGCGTTATTGTAATACTGTAACATGAGCGTGATATCACTGAAATCAATGTAAAGCAAACAAAAGTGCATTAGGCAGGCGCATCCCATCCGTTCCGGTGGTCCTAGTTTTTATATAGCTTTGTGCTAAGTAAATTACCTGCGTATTGATCAACCGTTCTATAACTTCGCATAAGAGCATATTTAACATTTTGAAAATAATTTTAATATTATTGATTTATTGTCACAGAACTTTAAGAGGGTAGTTATTATATATAATGGCCGAAGGCTAATGGAGATAATGCGTTGGAAATGTGTCCGCTTTCCGTTAAACGTCATCCGTTAATCAAATTTGGACAGGTTGTAACATATTGGATCCATTATCAAGATTAGTAACATTAGAGTTATGACCTCTATTATTTTTTGGAAAATGTAAAAATTATTATACCCTAACAAAGGCAAACAACTAAGTCATGTTGATTTCCAGTATGAGAGTGAGTTTCCTTAACTTCAACAATGTATGGTCCTACACCAAGTTATTGAAAATGTGATACTGGGATCATATTTAAGTCTTACCACTGGAGTCACAGCTATTTAGGAACATCTTTAAAGATCTTTTCAGAATTACAAGAATCAGCGGTTTAATATTTGGTCCTATATCTACCAAGTTAGTTCGAATGGTGAGCACTGGATCAAACATTTTACCCAGTTGTCGTTGTTACTGCTTCTGTTGTTGTTGTTGTTTTTGTCGTCTTTGTTGTTATTGTTGTTGTTGAATTGAAAGAAATCAGGACCAGTGAAGTATGCCTTCCTGCATTTCTTACTGGTTGTTTGTGTTAACGATGATGATGATCATCTGTGAACTGACCCCCTGTATATATAGACGTATCCTAACATCTGGGTTAACTCAGTATAATTTGATAATAGTGTTAGGTAATATGGTATCTTATTGGTCGTCTTGAGACCGCGCTAGATACTTGTCTATGAAGCATATCAACACTATATCTTATGTAGTCTATGTGTGCAAAACCAGGTTACTTAACATTAGTCATCCGACACCCTCTTTAGACATACATATATAGTTTGGTTGAGTTGAGTATCATGTTGGTATGGGACATAAAGGCAGTAGAGAGCAACTGAACCACGTTGACCTCTTGTATTTAAATAAGTTAAGTCAATTATGAAGTAGAATAATTCACTATTAACCCAACATTAAGTACGGATCGTATTTAAATCGTTAAAGTGTTAAATATGTTCCAAAAAGAACACTATTAAATACTATTATATCACATCGACCGTAAAAAGTCTCCCGGTACATCCAATCAATATTGTTATCTTTTCATCCCACGGGGATTGTATGACATTCATTGATCCAGTTTTTCCTTAAACACGTGTGTTTCATATACCGTGTTGAAGGTTATGTGCATATCGACATGTTGGCCCGTTTTATTAGGGTTTTCCTTAACTTTCCTGGTGATCTAGTAATAGCCACTGTTGTCGAGTTTTGAACCTCTTTTAACCGTCCGTAAGTTTACAATATTATTTCTTATGGATCTTTGATACTATTTTGTATCTCTAATAATGTTTAATTGGCCCTTATTTCGCTCTTTACAGAATGGTATTACTTTCTAAATTACATATAACAGTCTATTAATAAAAACACTTGAAATAAATCTTTCACCTCTTCGGTTACACTCTGCGTCATCAATACAAATTCCACAAAATAACTCTTCATGTCTTAGAACTAAACCATATGTACGCCTCACACCTTTAAATCGTCATTTGTCAAAATCGTTTAATGTTCCTTCTAATAAGTTTACCAGGATTTTTAATAATGGCTCAAAAGTTTCAGTTACTCCTCTAGGATCACATGTTTTGAGGAAATACCATATAAAGTCTCCTTTCAGAAATCGTTTAGTTCATTCAAGACGCATTGATAATTTTATTAATAAGTTCAATGCTAAGAGGTGCAGTTGTTGCAATTATTTTTCTTGCTATTCCACCATTAAATCAGCTGTTAATGGCAGAATGATTAATGTATGTCTATCTTCAAATGTTGATTGACTCTCACGTCATTTATGTTTTGACTTGAAATGCACCACGTTACGATATACGATATGTTGGACAAACAGGTCGATCTTTAAAAGTTCGATTTCTTGAACATAAATATAATGCAGGTAATCCTAAAACGTTAAAAAATTACTTGTAACAACACTTTCGTCAATCAGGTCATACTGTTAGTAACGTTACGGAATATATAATTGATGATAAAAATGCTAATAAAAGCTTTAAAATAAAAGCTAGACATATAGCAGAACTTAAGTGGATGAAAAACTTACAGACACCATATCCACTCGGCCTTAATGACAATATTTATCAACAAGAACATATTTAAAAGATCCTAATATTGACATTTTTTCTATATTTTCTATTCGAAGGCGTAACTCTAGGTCTCATGGTCGTAGGTGTAATGGTAACATCAAACGTAAATCGAGTGTAATTATTTCAGTCGCAGATTTAGTCTAGAAAGCACTATAAGCATTTATGGCTTACCTCTCTGTCCATTTCTTCACTTAAGTTGAACGACGAGGAAGCAGACAACATATTCATTCGTACAGATCCCTTGTATAACACTGCTTCCATAATTCAAAGCTACACACCGACCCCATACTGACAAGGAGTCTGATCACGTCAGGCATTTTCTAAAACTACTATATCTTAATAAAGGTATTCATTTCATTGACATGCCTAGTACTTTTCGAGATAATCGTGTAGTTGATTATATCCGTTATTATTGAATGCTACTTTCCCTGTCCGATCTTTTTATATTTCTTTAGTGTGAGATTTAGTGCACCCTAAAACCTGGTTTAAACCCCCAGCGGCCTGTTTTGCCACTGACCGTTTCAAAGCGGTAGCCTTATTGTCAACCCTTTTGTGTTTGTAATGTTTTATTTGGCCTTTTATTCATCTTTAAATTTGTTCTTTGTTTCTGTGTGTGCTAACGCCTTGGAACGGTCAGTGGCAAAAAAGGCCGCTGGGGTTTAAACCAGGTTCTAGGGTGCACGAATCCTCACACTTACCCTACTCTCATCCCAATAAAAAGGGACAGTATAAATAAAGAAATGCCCGCCATGTCAAGTTTACATTAATTAACAAGTGTCCCTTTAATCAAAATTGTCAAGTGTTTAAATCAAAGCCCTGGTTTAGTTATGCAAAATCAATAGTTCAAATAATTAATGACATTTTAAGAATAGACGAGCACAATACTTTTTAATATAGATCCTCTCACAATATATATTTCAATCCAAAAGCATTCAATATGAATTGAAAATTACTTTTTCATATGTTTACTTTATTTTTATACTTAACAACTACTAATCTCACAAAGACTCGTTTATATATTGTCATAAACATTTCTAGAAATGTCTGCCCCGAAAAGTCCAAAGCAGAAAGCAACAAAAACATAAACGTAGTTTCATAATTATCCAGAAATATCTACATTTAACGGATTTAAACGGCCTTGAATAAACATGGACATCGAACATCATAAACATAGACCAAGAAGTTTAGTGCAGTGTAAACGTCGTAAAATGTATTCTTGCCTTACAAATCTGAAGTATTATTACATACGATCCTTAGGATCATGGAGCACAAAAACTATGTCTGTTAAGTAGAATACCGCTAATAAGCCTTTTCCAATGGGCGTGTTAGGTGCATCTTGCATTATCAACACCCATTAAAAGCCTAAATAAGGCCAGTTACTTTATGCTCTTGTTTGTGTTCGTTGCTTCCATAGGATATCCATGACTTGTGTATCCATTGTATCCCACCAGACGGCGCTTCCGCACTCATCTGTGTACTTTCGCTCAAAAAACTATGAGACTTCTTTACCTCCGGACTATTTCGACTGATCATCGGGTACAAATAGGTACCTTCATTTCTTCTTGTTTACACACAAACTATATTTGTCTTTAGTTATCTACTATAAATTGCTTTATTATTTAAAACAGTAATAGTTATATATATTCACGTTTAACATGATTAAAGTCTTAAACATGTTTATAGTAAAGTAAAATAGTCCACACCTCTTTACCGCCTACACTAACGAAAATTCGGTAGTGATGTGCCAACAACAACAACTACAACCTTTATTTGGCTCAGGTTATTACATACAATGTATGGCAACAACATGAGAACAAATTACATGTGATATGAGTAAAAATAGATGGTAGTTCACATAACAACGGGGATGGTGGGGGAGGGGGAATGGTTCAATAATAATAATAATAATAAAAATAATAATAATAAAATAATAATAATAATTTACGGACACAAATCAATGATCATTAATTTAGATACACCGTGTTGCTTTTATATCAATAGGCATACTATGTTACGGCAGTGCATTTTCAATCACCTCATTGGTCAGTTACATAGACGTTTTTGACCGAGGCACGAATTCGGCAAGATATACGTCGGTGTCTTACAGTTACTCGTAATCACGTGCTACATGATTGTACATAGTTTATTTATCAATGGGGACACGTTTATTTGGCTTTGCATTCAGTGGTGATAGGAATATTAGGTATATGATATACTATTTTTATAAACATAACATTGATGACTTACATGGAAAAAGCCAAAGCATACAGGTCAGTGCCACGATAGTCACGTGACCGGTGATACAATGCTTGTACTCGTATATCGAATTCTTGTCACACCTATGCGTGAACAAAATACAAACACGCAAAACGTTTAATCAAACTTGTATATTAACTGGTAAAGGATGCGTTTTGTGCAATTCAGCAATAACACGAAACTAGAAATATCAGAAATCTAGAACGATTACTTAACGTTTCGGGCTGCATGATATTAGTTGCTGTACTTGCATTAAAACGACGTCCATTGTTAGTTAAAAAAGGGACTATAGGGTTGCTCTTACCTCAAACCGAAGGGACTATAGGGTTGCCCTTAGCTCCAGTACGTCTTGCTATCCTTCTTTTCTTTCCTTATCCGTCAGGATGATTCTTGAAATCATATCTTTTTTATAACCAAAAGAATCAACAATTTATCAATCCAGTTGAAAGAGCATAAATGCCATAAAATTCGTCATTTTACGATTAAGCGAAGTTCGACCTTGAACTCACTTAATAAAACCGAGTATGTTACCTTTCTCTCTTGTTTGTGTTTGTTGCTTCCAGAGATCCCATTTTCAGTATCTTATGATATTCAAACTAGCTTTTGTTTGTTGCTGTGTGTAAAACTTCTCGGTTGACTGTTGTCCTTGAATCTACTTTTCCTGTCCGATTTTTATATCTGTATTCTCCCCGACTAAAACTAAATAGTGCTTATACTTACTCGTCATTTGGGATCAACAGGACCAATATTTGTGGCTTTAAAGTAGAATCAAATAGTTCTGACTTTTAAGTAGAATACCGTTAAAGCTGGTACTTAGGCGTGAGAAGTGTTGAAAATTATATTACCTCTCATGCACAGACTGAAAAAAACGAGTCTTCTTCGTATCCCTCTTGTTTGCGTCTGATGCTACCAATGTCCAAGGTATCCTCATGTCATTGATGTTTGACATAAGTATGGCCCCACGCGTACATTTAAAGTACGAAAATATGGCTTCCTGATGTTTTTCTTCATAACAGTGTCACAAATACGTCGGCACTTGGCAGAAGTGATTCTATGAAAGTTGTGATTTCGTCAAATGGAATGGCGATGTGGAATACAGGTGGTATATTTGATACAAGCTGCCGCATGAACATCAGTCAGTACCCGTTTGATACTCAAGTGTGTACAATAATGATAGGGAAGATGTACAGCGGAGACAATCAGATCGTCATCTTCTAAAGTTAACATGTTAGTGTACGAAGAAAATGTAAGCTAGTTGAAACTGAAATAAAAATCATGCATATTAATGATGGATATTCTAAAATAGAAGCTATATTTAAATACGACAGTCAGAAGTTTTCTTACATTTATATTGTGTCTGCAACTCTTCTTGAATTGCTACATGTACATTCATGTAGATTAACCAAATGTGTCTTCATGTGATCTGTTTACGCTTAATTGACATTTTCCAGAAATGTGGGGCTCCTTGAAAACTTTGCTAAATGAGACATTCAGTTAAATTTCGGAGAAATCGTGTGACCGTTACTCCTTAGAAACTACTACGGATTTAGTTATTGAAGTTTAGTTGGGTATTATTGCCAGTATTCCTTAATGAGCATATTGCCGGTATTGATCGATATATTAACTTTTATCATAATTATAACTCGTTACACACTTTGTTGACTGAATTCATATTTAGTTACCAAATTTGGTTTAGCATCGCCTCAAGTATACATAGAGGATCTTATATTATATAATTAGCGACTGTGCATTTTGAACTTTAATAAAGGTCTCACTACAGAGTTAGCTCACTTACTGTGACTGTAGGATGATTCTTACAACATAAAAAGTAGGGGGTGTTCTTCTGTTTGAGATATTTTTAATAATTGGCTATGGATATTTGCTTTTCTTGTTGCAGGGGAGAAAACAATAGTGTGATATTTTATTAATAGCGATTAGACGACTCTGATAGCACAATATGACACATTTGTGGGTGCTTAAAATGCGTATAAATTTAGGATCAAACTCTTTAGTGGAAGCCGAAAAGAGTACCTTGCCTAACACCACTCACATTAAAAAAAGCAAAGTGGGCTATGTAACCAGTTTTTGTGGATTATTATGAGCCGCAATAACTGTATTTTACCAAAAAAATTCTTTGAGACTGTAAATGTTACATTCAGAATGGAAAATTGAACTTTATTCCTAATGGCCAACACAGCAAAATCGAAGTGTGATGTGAGACCTAAACGAGAGAAAAAAGTAATCTTATATAATAGATATTAATCATATAACACGTAAGGGTGTGATATTCAACGTGCCGTTTTTAACTTTTATAGATAAATAATATTTTGTGGTAATAACTCAGTCAATCGTACTTGCATAATGCGTTTGCAATTATGATATAAACCCCAGTGAGTAAGCTATTGATTAACAGCTCAAAGGACTGAACAAAAATGTTCTTAACTAGTATATAGCTTAGCTTGATTGAAGTTGTTTATTTCAATGTGTATTTATAGTAAGCGCTAAAGATCTTCTTTTATCATGTTTATAATGATGACATTTTAAAATTATTTCTTTCATATATTTGTCAAATGTTTTCAGCATTGGAGTTTAAAAAAAAGAAATAATAATTTAATCATTTTGTTTCTTTGTAGTGGCGAGGGCTGGCGTGGCGCAGTCGGTAGCGCGGCGGATTTGTAACCGGAGGCCCCGGGTTCAATCCTCCGTGGTGCCACTGAGTTCCGTCGGTGTGTTCTTGGGCAAGACACTTTCCCTTAGCCTCGTCCGTCTGATGGGGACATAAACCGGGCAGTCCCGTTTATCGGTCTATCCTCCGAGCACGTTAAATAACCATAGGAATCTATTCGATAATAAGAGTTGGGCAGGTTAACGGATTCCTAAGTATCGTTCCCCTCCCTCTGAGGCGGCTCTAAATAACATATACTGTGTTGATGAGCCATTAAACAACATTCATTCATTCATTCTTTGTAGTGGTCAATTAATTTCGATCTGCAGTGACTGTACAGATAAGAACATGACATGCATCACACGCATAACGAGTCTCTTAGGACTATGTTCAATTGACAGAACGAAGCGAACCGTTGTAAACATAAATGTCGGAAATGAGTTTGTTTTATACAGTTTCTGCATTTAAGAGAAGGATAGTATTTTATAACAGCACAGATATTCCGTGTCACCTGGAAACAGTCGTTAGATGTTATATCGGTTAAAATAACGTGTAGTTACAGTCGAATAAAGACAAATTAAATAAACACAGGATTTATTATATTTGGAAGATCATTGTACATTTTAAATATATAATAAAAACATGAGGAACTCTCAAATAGTTATACGGATAATGGCACTGTGCTGCCTATCATCAAGTGTTTGGATAGTTAACATGCAAACGTTTTCTGATATGCTGCGACTTCATGCTCACATCGAGAAAAGTGTTCACAAGAACATTAGACCGTTGGTAAATCAGTCGGAAACCATGTATGTGGATTTAGATATACGACTAATGTCGATTCAAGGTCTAGATGCAAAGTCACAGACATTTAGTTCAACGATTGGTATAGGTTTATTTTGGAAGTACGAAACTTTAAGCTGGAATCCGTCGGCCTTTGGGGGCGTAAATTCAGTCACATTATCGTCGAATGAGATATGGCTTCCTGATGTTTTTCTTCAAAACACTGTCACAAATACATGGGAACTTGCTAGAAGTGATTCTATGAAAGTTGTGATTTCGTCAAATGGAATGGCACAGTGGAATACAGGTGGTATTTTTGATACAAGCTGCACTATGAACATCAGTCAGTATCCGTTTGATATTCAAGTTTGTACAATAATTCTAGGGAGGACGCAAAGCGGAGATCACGATGAGACAATCAGGCCGTCATCTTCTAAAGTTAACATTTTAGGGTTCGAAGAAAATGATGAATGGAAACTAGTTCAAACTGAAATAAAAATCATGCGTATTGTGGATGGATATTCTAAGATAGCTGCTACATTTGAATTAAAACGGCGTTCGCTATTTTACATTTTAAATGTCATTATACCAATTTTAATAATATCATTCCTGAATGTTTTAAGCTTTAAAGTGCCGGCAGAAAGTGGGGAGCGGATGAGCTTCTGTGTTTCGCTATTTCTAACATTTGTCATGCTACTCAACACAATTAGCGACTCCATGCCTAATGTTTCACGAACTGTTTCATATCTTCAGCTGTATGTCAATATACAGTTCACACTTGGAATGGTTATGACAACTATATCCATATTTCTAGTGCAAGTATCTCATTCTAAACATATGGATGAGCCAGGTCAAGTAATGCGCTTCTACAGAGCTTTACATTGTTGTTCAAGAACGAAACTTATGAAATCATCATGTCAATCTCAAGAGCAATTCGGTGGAAAGGACACTAATGATATCGAAGATACTGTAGATGATACAAATGCTACAGTAGACGAAACAACTGCCACAGTGGATACCAATAATAGCGTTTCGTTTACTGATGTACTAACCGCAGTTAGGTTTTTTGATAACATTCTATTCTGGGTGTTCATGTGTGTGTTTGTCTTGACAACAACCGTATGTCTTTTGATTATGTTGACGTAGAGAATACGTACACTTGGTACTGACCGACGTTAAATAATGTATTTAAGGTGTCTTGTAAATAAAAGAGTGGTGGTGGTGGCTACACCGTGTTAGAGAAAACAACTGTGCTGTAGTATAATTTTTAATCGCAATAGACTTTGCTGAATTGATGCTTTGAACGTTTGAGCCATTTTAGTACTGTATTTAACATACTTAATTTTAAGAGATTGTAACATTTTACAAATTAAGTTTGCTCACCTGCTTGAGCCAAACTCGAATTCTGTCAATAACGAAACGTTGAATTTTAAAATGGGTGTTTTATGTACAGTTTTAAAGAAAAGTAAGGCCCAGTTTAGGCCTGTCACATTCGATTAACAGCAACATATTGTACATACTACTCATTAAGCTTTTGTTTTCCTTTCAGAATGCAGATTTAAACATAAGATACTTAATTCATTTGTATAAAATAAAATGTATAAGTATTTTATACAAAACAATTAAATAGTTACATTGTACCTTGAATTCATGACAAAGGGATTTACAAACATCTTCATCACTACTGACGTTGTTTTTTTATTCCGTATTACTGTGTCCCTCATGTATATAATAATGCTATATAATGTACATGTTTATTGATTCTGGCTGTCAAGTTGTTTCTATTAATAGCACGTATATAAATAGCTGGAGTGTATGCTATTTTTTTAGGCCAGACTTCTAGTAATTTTTAATTATTGTTTATATACTGAAATGTGTATATTATTACAGAACATTCTTTAATCTACAAAGTTCCATGTTGGTATATAAGCTGGCCTTAATAAAACTTGCAAGGTTTCAGTATTGATGTTCAAAATGAAGTATGTGGTTTATTATTTTAATTGAGGATATACAAAGTATTGGATGCTGTGAATTAAAATATATTGTGAGAGGATATAACAAATATTGTGCTCACCTACTGGCATTGGATAATTGGATTATTTGGACATGTTGACTATAGTAAATTAATAACCAGTAAAGTGAAATTGTATTAAAGGGACACTTGACTAATTTTATTGAAAGGACACTTGACAACTTTGATTAAAAGAACACTTACCAACATTATTTGAATTTTATTCGTATATCGGATTTGAAAGAAATACTGGATCCATTTGTTTTATGTATTTTCTGTTAGTGAATATTTTTATTTGTAAATTTGATTAAATTTGTTAATTATATTTTAACAATAGTTGTTGCTGATTTACTTCCTTTTTTGTTACATATTACCCGAAACAGAAATTTGGGGCTCGTCCGGGAAAAAAACATTTTCGGACGCTTTTATCATTAATAGATTCATTTCGGCAATAATAACAATAATAAATAAAAACAAAATCAGTACAAAAATACTTGTAATATTTTGATATTATCAACAGGTATACCGGCAACAATCAAAATGGTGTTTGATCTTGAAAAATGTGTTGCTTCGCCTACCCAGGAGTTTGATCAATTGAAAAAGGATTAGTTGCTTTTGGTTGCCCAAAATTATGAATTAACACAAGTTAAAACTTCTATGAGAAAATCTGACATTAAGAATATTTTGGTTAGATAAATGGTAGAAGAAGATGGTTTTATTAAAGGGTATTATCTCTTTTAGAAGTGATGGAATTTGATGTAAAATTAAAAGAAATGGAATTAGAAAGAAACAACATTAAATAGAAAAAGAAATGCAGTTGAAAGAAAAGCAAATGCGAATGAAAAAGGAAATGAAAGAAAAAGAAATGGAATGAAAGAAAAAGAAAGAAGAGAATTTGAATTAGAGATGCGGGAAATAGATTTGGCAAGCCTTCAGCGCCACTCTCTCGCTCATCTACTTTTGATGTTACTGAACATATTAAATTAGTACCGCATTTTCAAGAAAGAATAGTTGACAAATATTTTCTTCATTCTGAGAAAATTGCTGAGAATTTGCAATGTCCAATAGAACATAGGACATTACTTTTACAAAGTGTTTTAATTGGAAAAGCCCGTGAAGTTTACACTCAGTTAACTCTAGAACAAAGTTTTTATATTTTTATATCACAATGTTAAAGATATTATCTTTAAAGCTTATGAATTGGTACCAGAGGCATATTGGCAGAATTTTAGAAATTGTAATAAAGAAAGTAATCAAACACATTTTGAATTTGTCCGAACCAAAGATCAATTGTGCGCATCTAAGAAAACTTAACGTGATCATGATCAATTGAGGCAACTTATTTTAATCGAAGAGTTCAAAAGATGCATTACCAATGATGTTAAAACGTATTTGGATGAGCAAAAGGCTGAAACCATCGAAGACTATGCTCGCTTGACTGACGACTATTCGTTAACTCACAAAGTCTCTTGTATTCTCCAATCAAGCCTAAGCAGCAATCTTCATTTAAGCAAACCCCTCACTCGTGCGACAGTAGTCCTAAATCTTAGTCTAGTACGTTCAGTACTAGAACTTTCAAAACATCAATCATCGTAATGGAAATACTGAACTAAAATCCTTATCTTAAATTACTTGCAATTATTGCAAAAAAGAAAGGTCACTCTGTTATACTGATAGCTTAATTTTAAAACAAAAGCAACAACAACAACAAAAGGAAGTTGTAATAAAACCTTTTGGCCTCACCTCTTTAAGATGTAAGCCCCAGTCTTGAATTGGATATAATGCAGTCACAAAATCCCAGTCTGATTCTGTTATGGATACTTATGAACCATTCATGTCTGAAGGTTCTATATCACTAATTGGTGGTTCGACCAAGCATATCCCTATTAAAATTTTGCAAGACACAGGAGCTTCTCAATCACTATTATTGGCAGATGACCTGCCTTTTTCTGGTATGAATGTACGTAATCAAAGGGGAAAGTGCGGCGTTTTGACTGTCCCTCTTCATAATATGTATTTGTCGTCAGATTTGGTTACATGACCTGTGGCTGTGGGAATAAGATCTACTTTACCATTTGAAGGTATCCATTTGTTACTTGACAATGACATTGCTGGAGATAAGATCGTGGTTAATCCACGTGTACCTGACTAGCCTTCTTTAGATCAAACGTCTGCTCCCCATGAGCAGGAAATACCAGACATGTATCCGGCTTGAGCAGTTACTCGAGTCACGGCAAAAAGAGCCATTGAGAACGATCTTTCTTCTGACAATAACTTGGCAGATACTTTTATTGGTCAGTCTTATACTACAGAGGTTAACACATCTCTTGATATTGGCCCATCTGACAAGCAGACGGACTAAAGTGAAGATAATATTCATTTCTCAGATCATTTTCCTTCTATTAGTTTGAATAACAAACTATCAAGATCACACCGTATAAGTAAACAGCATAGAGATCCTGAGATTTTCAGATTATTAGATAGGGCCGTTAGTAAAAATGAAGCTTCACAAGTCCCAGTTTATTATTTCACTAAACACAGGATCCTGATGAGAAAATGGCGACCATCTGATGTCCCAGCTGATGAAAAATGGACTGCTAATTATCAAATTGTGTTCCTAATTCATATCGATTGGAAATCTCAGTTTCAACAAGACATATCATAAGATGTCCTGTAATATTTTGTTGGTCAAATCTTAAAAACGATGTTTCACAATGTTGTAGGTCTTGTCATACTTGTCAAATGGTAGGAAAACTCAATCAGAAGAGTCCCAAAGCCCGTCTTCAAAATATGCCTGCGTTTGATGAACCTTTCAGCAAAATAATAGTGTACTGTGTTGGACCCATGTCTAAGACCAAGTCTGGTAATCTATATCTGTTGACAATTATGTGTGCGTCAGCAAGATTTCCTGAAGCTATTCCACTTAGGAATATTACGACAAAGTCTATTGTGAAGGCTCTGGAAGTTTTTCGAATTAGTTGGCCTCCCAAAATATGTCCAGTCTGATCAAGGGTCAAATGTTATATCTGGTATAGATTCAACAGGTATTGCATGAGTTAGACATTTAACAGTTTAGGTCTTCTGACTATCATCCTGATAGCCAAGGTGCTCTGAAAAGATTTCACCAGACATTGGCAAATATGATTAGACAAGTTAGGACTGGGCTGAAGGCATACACTTTTTACATTTCGCCATTAGGGAGTCAGTCCAAGAATCGCTTGACTCCAGCCATTTTGAGTTAGTTTTGGTGGACCACTTAAGTTATTAAACGGGAAAATTCTCTCTGAAAAAGACACGTCTTTGAATCTTCTACAGTATGTGTCTTCTGTTCAGTCTAATCTCAAATTTTCTGAATCGAACTTGAAAACAAGATATGATGTGACTGCACAAGAAAGAAATTTCAAGCCTGGTGATAAAGTTATTGTTTTATTACCTATTCCTGGAAAGCCATTACAAGCTAGGTAGCATGGCCCTTATAAAGGGTTAGTGTTTTAAAATTTATTATCAATACTCCTGGAAGGCCAAAACAACGTCAGTTTTGTCATATTAGTATCTTAAAAGAATGCATTGACAGAGATAGCGCTTCTTCACATTTCGTTAATGTAGTTTGTTCTTCTTCCCATTCCGTTAATGTAGTTTGTTCTGTCCCACTTGAAAATTCCAGTGCCGAGTTACAAAATCAACATGTACATTTGATAAAAATGATCCTGGTTTAGCTAAATTGCAAACTAGTGACATTTTCTCATCTAGATCCATCACAGAGACGTGAGCTGAAACAATTGATATATGAATATGAGCACTTATTTTCGGATGTTTGAACAAGAACAGAACAAATATTTCATGTTGTCGATGTTGGAAATTCTACTCTAATAATACAGCATCCATATAGAATGAATACTTCTAAACAACAATATCTTGAAGAAGAAATTCAATACAATGATTTCATTGAACCAAGTAAAAGGGAATGGAGTTCACCATGTATTCAAGTTTCAAAACCAGATAATACTTATCGGATGTGTAATAAAACTCCAAGAATTGATGACTGTATTGATAAAGTTGGAAATGCCAAATACGTTACAGAATTCTTGTAAAAAGATTTCGACAAGTACCTCTCACAGAAAGAGCAAAATAAATATCTGAGCATTTGCTACTCTAGGTGGACTATTTCAGTATAAAATTATGCCATTTGGAATGAAACATTTACGGGCAGCTGTCCAACGCCTCGTCAATATGTTAATATCTGGTCAAGATGGATGTAAAAAAGAGTATAATAATGGACCTTTGGAAACGGCCGAGCACGACACATACGAAATATTGCAGTTTCGTTTTGACTGAGACTGATCATGAGCGGTAGTAAAATATGCTAGCTACCGCTCATGCCCTCTAGCCCCGAGTTGAGCAGAACTCAATATTCATCAAATCAATAATACACAACTTTAACCATCCCGAAGATGGCATGCATACGGCGGTGGACATGGCGTTAATTGCTTCCCCATGTCGTACGGCGAAGGTCCCAGTATCTAATAAAATCACATGCCCACACTTACTTAAAAATATAGTTGTGTATCACTATCTTACTAAGATGTATTGCATTCACGAAGTCATGTTGTGACAACTCGCAAATCATGCGTAAACGACATTGCCTACCAGTCAACCGTTTTATAAAATTCTATGAGAAGTGTCATGACAAATTTAATAAAGAATTCATTACGAGAGAAAGTGTTCTGAAATAGATACAAAGGTCGAAGCTTGAATGAAACTATTATGGATATACGACATCTGCAGATTCACACTCGATGCTTAAATGGATATTGTATGTTAACTCGAGGTGATATATTCAGTACATTTAAAACGCAAAATCTTTTAATTACCAATATTTAGTCCCTATTTTTCTTCTTCTTTTTTTTAAATCAAGATTGTATTTTATGTTAGTACACCAGTCTCTTTGTCCCAAAGGTGAACATATGGCGATACACATTTGCGCAAGAACACATTACGTAATAGTCCTACTGGAACAATGAAGGAAAAATGTGATGTGTGGGGATAGTTGTGTTTAAAACGTCAAAACAAATTCAAAATAAAGATCCTTTATTCTTTAAGTAGTAGTGTACATTATTTCAAATGTTCGTACATTGACCCAAGACACATTTATATCTGGGTAGTAAAAAGTTTTAAAAAGGTTCTTTTTTTTTAAAAGTAGATATAAAAGCCGACCAGGAACTGTACATAGCGTTCAATGTCAAAGTCAGCCAGAAACAAGCATAGAAACAAACAATTACAAAGGTGAATAAACAAATGCAAGGTATATGATATCACTATGACTACCGCTTTGGCACGGTCAGTGTCAAAAAAGGTTGCAGGGGCTTTAAACCAGGTTCTAGGTTCTGGCCTTCCTTAGTCGCATGCAAATACTTTTAAAAGTCGAGCTAAAGTGTAAATATATTCGCAGTAGGTGACAGTGTATAGGTTTGTAAATGAAAGGTTTGTCCTGAAACTGGGTAACGTTTAAATTTCGTCAGTTGGTTAGAAAGAAACATTTGTGTAAGATATGTTTCTGTATGTCACAATACTGATATATTCAAGATCTGCAAAACAAACTCATGTGTAGGACTCCACCATGTTCGCTAAATATCAATGTGTCCGCGTAATATTGGACCAAACGCGAGTGTCTAATATGTCCAAATCGGTGTATGTTCCGGGCAAATTTAGGGGACGTCTCAAAACAAATTCAGATCTTATAATCATTAATGTCGATCAGTAAACTTTGAACGATAGATTAAGAGAGAATCTTTTGCGTACTTCTTTTATGGATAACGAAAATTACCAAAATAAATAAGATTACATAATGAATTGAAATAATCAATAAAAAAAATAAGTCGTTGTATTCGCGCTCGGCAGGCTAATGGTTAGAACAGCCCAACTGTATACTCGCTTCATTGAACCGAGGCTCTGCCGAGGTTCCGATTAAAACACGTATACCGAGGGCTGGAATTCCCAAACTGGGCCTAATACCCATGAAATATTATTTTTCTTGCATATCAGAGACATTTTGTGCGTTGACGCTATCAGCTACTAATGTTTCTGCATGTTTTCCTGCATACCTGTTGTTGGTGCGCGCGTGATTTTTACCTTTACCCATAAAGATAAGACTTTTCATCCCCCATGTAAAACGTGGATAGCCTTTTCTTGCATACCGGACAAGGATATCCGTCATTTTACCGGGGCTAGATATTTCCATCTCACCCTAGGGTCGAGATAAAATTCACGCGCGCCAACATCCGGTATGCCGGAAAGCATGCAAAACGTTAGTAGCTGGCGGCGTCAACGCACAACATGTCTCTGATATGCAAGACAAAACATCTGTCATGGATATTCGGTTCAGATATGGAATTCCAACCCTCGGTATAAGTGTTTTAATCGGAACCTCGGCAGAGCTTCGGTTCCGATAAAAATACGTATACCTCGTGTTGGAATTCCCTATTTTCACCGGATACCCATGAAAGATTATTATAATCCGTTATGCAAGAAAACGTTTTCTTGCATACCGGATGAGGTTAACCGCATTTTACATGGGTGATGACAAGCCTGATCTTAAACATGCGGTATGATAAAAGTCTCGAGCTGATGTCAGCAATGGCAGTATATTGTGAATATGCAAAACGTTAGTATTTGACGACGTCAATGCGCAGAATGTAAATGATATGCAAGAAAGGGAATCAGTCATGTGTACAGACCCAGTTGCGTTCAAGTACCCCAAAAATGCATTCCGTTTGCGTTTCGTTTGCGTTCCGTTTGCGCTCCGTTTGCATTCCGTTTGCATTTCATTTTTATGAATGCATTTTTTAAAATGCAAATCATTTGCGTTTTTAATGCATTCAGCGTTTATAAACGAAACTATGCGTTCATTTAAATGCAAGGAACGAACGCAACATAATGTGTGCGTTTAAATGCACAAACGGAGAAAATGCATTTGCGTTCGTTCATTCAGCGTTTACCAATCGCAACATTTCTGACGATTAAACTACGCATGGTATCCAGTCATGCGGTTCTTACCATTAGTCGGCGGCTAATGTTTGTGATCATATTGAAGAATGTGTTCTTTGGTTGACATTATTTGGTGGTGCACATTGATGATTCTGTTTTCTTCCGGGTTTATGTTATTTTCATCAAAACTTTAGCATACTTGACACTATATAAACATATGCCGTCTGATTTTACCAACATTATTCAGTTTTATAATGAAATAATATAACGTTTGTGCTACACAATAAATACATTTCCTACTTTAAGTCGGTAAAAATTAAAGTGTGTAATCGTGCTTAAAAACACCATTTACGCAGTGTATTTCTTTATATTAAAATACTGCAAAACGCACTTCGTTTAAATCGAGACTTCAATTATGTACTCAAAAGGATAATATTGAAAGTTATCCGAAATAGCGAAATGCATTTGCGTTCGTTTCGTTCGTTTCGCTGCGTTCGTTTCGTTCGTTCCGTTCGGTTTCAGCGTTTAGCGTTTTAAAAAATGCATTCGTCGTTCGTTGCGTTCGTTTTCAGCGTCTGAAACGAACGAAACGAACGCAACGAACGAAATACATTTTTAAAATATAGATCGTGCAACGTTCATTCTGCGTTCGTTCTGCGTTCATTCTGCGTTCATTTTCCGTTCGTTCAGCGTTCGTTCTGCATTTATTTGGGGTACTTGAACGCAACTGGGTCTGTATCTGGTTCGTATAGGGAAATTCCAATCCTCGGTATAACTGTCTTAATCGGAACCTCGGCAGAACCTCAGTTCCGACAAAAAGAAGTATACCTCGTGTGTGAAATTTCCGATCTTCTCCGGATATTCATGAAAGATTTTTATAATTATTAATGTTATCAATACTTGTTGATTAAAACAATAAATTCCTATTTATAAGGTTTTAGGTTATGTTAATCACAGGCTTTCATCACTATAGTAGAGAAAGAAGGATAGAAGGAAGAGATAGTGCTTCTGACGGGTGGATATTTGTGTATAAAATCAGAAATCACTGATGCTACCTGGAAACAGCATTGTTATATGTATCCATAATTATAGTAGTGCGTGTTTGAAGACGATATCTTAAAGACAAAATAAATAAGAAAATGCTCAACACTAAAGTAAGCAGTTTATTGTACATCATCTTATACGCTAATACATATGACAATATGCTGCCTATCAGCAAGTGTTTCTCTAGTGCAAACATTTTCTGAGTGCAGAATCTTCAGCTCAACATCTAAAACAGTACTCACAAGCACCTTAGACCATTGTTAAATTAGTCGAAAACCATGTATGTTGATTGAGATATAAGACTAGGGTCGCTTCAAGGTCTTGATGCAAAGTCACAGACACTTAGTTCAACCATTGGATTAGAGCTCAGATGGGATTGCGAAAACATAGTTCTAAGATGGAATTTTTCGGCCTTCGGGGGCCTTAATTCTGTCAAATTATTGCCGAATAAGGTATGGCTAGCGGCTGTTTCTATACGAAACAGAATGATTATATGTGGAAATTTACAAAAAAAAGTGATTCGATAAAAATTGTTATTTCGCCAAGTTGTTGTAAAATATTCGGTAATGCGACATGTATTGCTAGATATATATATAATAGTCCTATATATATATATACATATACGTTGTCTGTTGTTTATGTTAAATTTTGTAATTTTGATATTTGCTTTAATTATATGTATATGCTCTCCTGTACCTTGGAGGAAATAAAGAATCTATATATCTACATGGACATCAACAATACCCGTTTGACACTCAGGTTTTTGGGATAGTTATCAGGCCTTATTTTGCCAATGCTTATGAACAAAAAGATCCGTCCATCATTTTCCAACGCTACCAGTACAGTACATGACAAAAACCATGAAAGGAAATTAGTTGAAACTGAAATAAAAACATTGATTACCGTTGGCTGATATTCATTAAATAATGATTGCACTCCTGGGGAATCTGAACATTGCGAGAACAGGTTAGTGCATAGTACGAAAGGTTTGATCAATGACATTTATAAACAAACGTTGACGGTGTTTGTTTTATATGGCTTATCATGAAACTCCGACAATTTCAAACAAAGAAAATTATACTTGGAATTATAAAGTAATACCCATTAATCATTCTTGTCTTTTTAGTTTCGTAAATTGTGCTACTTGTATCTAGTGATTCCATTTCATTGTCATAATTTGTAGAAATTATGTATACAATTATCAAAGTGAATTTGTGAAAAACAATTACAAAAAGCTGTATATGTGATGTGAATGTCATATCAATATACATGTGCCAAAACAAAATACTTAACCTAAAGCACTTAACTTAGAAACTATCTGCAGTTATGTTACTGTACTCTACGACGATGGGATCACCGTACTAAAAGTTAGCGTCTGCATCAATACCTGTAGTACGAACGATAGCACTTTATATGATACGAATATACGCTTGTATGATAGTGATCTGATGCTAATGCACTACCTTGTGCTTGCTGCGTACAGATTCCCAAAGGGGTAGGTTGTATTCACATTAAAACGGTATTGTTAATTTGCATTTTCACTAGAGTAAATATAATTGCCTTCAAAGCTACAGTAGATGAGACACGCAAGTGACGTCACGATATGTATGTATTACTCCACGCTGTCGCCAAAGGAGTGACAGAAGAAAGAATACGTGTGTCAAAAGACGATTTGAAAGAAATTCATCACAAAATATATAATATATAGTTTAATTAACAGTGTTGTCACGATACGGAAAATAATTCACTCGTGAGAAAGATTCTTGCGATACAGTGCACACTCGTTGTTTCTATATTGCAAGAATATGTAATATCTACAACTAAAGAAGAATATTTGAATAAATATGTATGTGAAAATAATTGTTTTCTAGTGATGATCATTTATGTTTAAACAATGATGTCATTTGCTGTCTCTAATATACTTATTTAATTATAAAATTATATAATAATATCTACAACCAAAATAAGAATATTTGAATACAGAATCTATAAAATCAGACATTAATTGTCTTCCTGTTAATTTTAACTGCTTTTTAAAGTTTGCGTACGAAATATTCCTAAAGGTAATAACAGTAGAGCATATACGTCTCATGCATATCTTGGAATATCGTTTTCTGTAATTTCGCACATCGCAAACATAACTAATATAAACGAGCCCTTAATGTAAACTTTAACCTGTACAAATCCGTTGGTTGTGCGTCAAGTCAAACGCCAAAACTTGGCTTCATTAGCAAAAGTAGATACGCAAGTCGAACATTTAGCATTCACAAAACACAAACAACCAAAAACACGCAAAGTACGGGATATCAAAAACATAAAATGAATGACCTATAGTATCGTATGAGGTGAAACTAGATGTACCAGAAATGCCTTCTTAACTTCGTATAGATGGCTGATTATAGCATTGATATTTCTATTGGTACCCTGCAATATGATAAGAATTACATGTGAACATTTTAAAAGTGATCATAATATGGCTACTAACAATGGGGCAGTATTCATCAAGCAACTTAAGTGGAACGTATTACTTAAGTCAAATTCTAAGATGTTTACATATTTTTAAATACCCTTATTAATCTCTCAGAGACACTACAAACCATCTACTTTAAGATAAATAGTTAGCTGTAGGTTTTATTTATCCATAACTCGATAGAAAAAAGTGTTGAAAGAATTAATACAATTTGACTTAAGGTGATCGCTAAGAAGCTTTATGAATATGGACACTGGCTGTTATGTGTAGTCGTGATAACTGGAAATATAATGCTTCAAGCGTTTTCAGGAAGTTTATTTAAGAATTGAATTTTCAAATTCCAGGAATCGCGTTAGCGCTCTTTGATACATTTGCTATTCACTACCGCTCTTCAATACGACATAAACGCCAACAGTTAGCGAATCAATTCTTACATTTACATTATTTACATTATTTACATTATTTTCCCGTTGCTGTAGTACCTACAATAACGTGCTTTTGGAGAGTGGGAATGATAAATACGCGCAAGGAATATTATAAGAATCTTTCACGGGTATCATGTGAAGATAGGGAAATTCCAAAACGAGGTATACTTGTTTGTTATCGGAACCGAGGCTCTGCCGAGGTTTCGATTAAAACATGTTTATACCGAGGGTTGGAATTTTCCTATCTACACCGGATACCCTAACTGATGCTTTTTCTTGCATATCATTTACCTTCTGCGCATTGACGTTGCCAATATGGCATACAGAATGTAAATGAAATGCAAGAAAAAGCATCAGTTTGTTTACATCTACGCTCTGATGAAACTCCGAAATATGCGTTGATTGAACTTCTTCTGGGGATGATTATATACGGAACATATGATATGAACAGTGTATTTGTTTAGCGATGAGCCTTATATCTACTTAAGAATGATTGCTGTTACATTTTCATCTCGCAAGTGACGCTATATCGTCCGATTACATGTATATATAACATAATCGCCTATACCCTTACCCGTGATTTACCTGTGTTTACCTGTGAGCGATATATACCTCTAATTACCTACCGCCCACGACAAAGGAATCAGAAAGTATACTACTCAAAATATTTGATAAACAGTATACAATATGAGCGTAACCATGGTAAAATCCGCTCCAATATCATCGCGTGAAAAAAGAGAATCTGCCTAACGCTTTTTCCTAGTGATTTGAAGAAAAACAAACATTCATCTGAATCTGACACATCCAGTCTTGCCGAAATGTCGTCCAGGAACCTTTCGGATTCAGACATTCGTAAGATAACAAATGCACTTAAATGCACATTTGAGTGTCAGTTGACCAATATGATACAAACTATTGTTGACGGTGCAGTCAAAGGTTTATATACTACAGTAAACGACCAACAATTAGCAAACGAAACATTCAATCAGAACATGAGAAACTGAAAATAAGAGTGTCAAGTCCTGAAATTGCAGCAGACGCATCTGAGCAGTACAGTCGACGCAACTGTCTGCGGATCTCTGACGTTGAAGAGCAAGCCGGCGAGAACACGAACAACATTGTCCTTACTATAGCGACAGCCCTTGACGCTGACTTAACTATCACTGACATTGATAGAAGCCACCGCGTCGGCCGCCGCCTTTCTACAACTAAAAGGGCCCGGGATATTATTGTCAAGTTTGGAACGTACCGTTCGCGACAAAAACTGCACAAGGGTCGTACTCAGGCTAAACATAGGGATATACCGTCGTCTACATCAACGAAGATCTCACGCTAGCAAGAAGTGTTCTTTTGTATCGGGCGCGCTCCCTGGTGAGATCCAAACGTTTACTTGGTGCTTGAACAATAGACGGAACAGTATTGTTAAAGGACCTGTCCGAAAACATTTACCGAGTCTCTGTTGAAGAAGACCTGAATACGTTCTTAACGTGATTTGATTCTATAATATCTTATTTGTTTTAAGAACTATAGATTACTTTGACTACACAATATGGGATTCATAAAAACATAGAAAGACCGACGCAGAATCACCTTTAATTACGAGCTATTTTTTGGCATAATTGACCATGACCAATTTTATGTAATGCATAAATAAATTGATAATTCAACATACGTTCATTATATTCGGGACAATCGGATATATTGACAGTTGAACATTTATTTCATCTAATTTTATGTATTTAATATGGCATTATAATTAATAATGCATAAATAAAGTGATAGTTCAACATACGTGAATTATATTCCGGACAATCGGAAATATTGACAGTTGAACATTTATTTCATCTTCCGGACAATCGGAGGTATTGACAGATCAACTTCAACAGTTTCATATTCCAGACAATCGGACATATTGACAGTTGAACATACAACAATTTATTCCCGACAATCGGAAATATTGACAGTTCAACTTATAAAACAAGATTCAATTCGTGAAAAAAAATATCATTCTTGCGGGCGAGCGTGTTTGTGGGTGCGTGCGTTAGCTGTGCTTGTGTGCGTGCTATTATGCATATGTTTGTTAATATCTAAATCTGATGAATCTGAAAGGCATTTGAATACTACTTCTTCATAAAAAAGAAAATTCATACAAGAAAAAAGTGCTGAAGCTCGGGCTAGAACCCCGTCCGTAACGGTGAAATTATTCTAAGACAGCGCGTTAACCTACTAGGCTACGGAGGCCGATTAACCCTGCTGTGTTAATTAAGTTACTTTACATAAATATGCTCAATCGCGAAGGACCCTGTGCTAATATCATGTTGGAGAGACGTAACGGACCCTGGCTGCTCTGTAAAAAAATGCGTGTGATTCTAGCAACGGACACAATCCGTAGCATTGGCACCGGATCCTGGTTGATATATTGTTTTCTATACACCTTCAGATTAAAGAGAAAATGACGATCCGGACTTTGGCTCTACCAACAAAAACAATAGAAAAAAAACAAAAAAACATCTGTTGGTTGCATGGTGTTTTAAGTCATCTTCAGCACATTTTAGGTTATATGTGATGGTCGATTTTTTCGTGGGAGGGGAGTGGGGGTGTGGGGGCGCAGACCACCCACATTTTTATAAGTAGGACAATTACTGCATGCCTCTTGAAATCTGAAAACGAGCTGGATTCGTACCCATGACATGAAACAGCGCATCACTCTGGACCACCATTGCTAAAATCATTCATGCTGCGATAGCATGATGGAAAATAAAAAGGAACAGTCCAATATTGAATTAGTAATTCGGTTATGGATGTAGAATGCAGAGCGTGTGATCTTGTTATAGTGAGAGAATCTGGTGGTGAGTTTGGCAAAAAGCATCTATGTAGTACACAACTAAACAAATGTACTCCGAAACTACGTTCGGGAATATACGTTTGCACTTGGAGATAATTCTCTCTTCACGGCCTGTCTGACGCCGGCAGTACCCTAAAATAAACCATGGGCCCGCAATAGACATAAACCAAACTTACTTTCCCGCAGCGCGCTGCATAACGGTTTTTGTCGCCGTTTTGCACGACAATGACCTCACACAGTTTTTATATTTAAAAAAAAGGTTTATTCAAAAGGCATTATCCTAGAGTAAGCAGCTGTGTACATATTGTCTGCAAAAATCAGAAAATTAAAAACAAACACGAGAAAAAAAAAAAAAAAAAAAAAAAAAAAAAAACGAGTGGCGAGAGGATATAAGGATACAGACTATATCATCAACATGTCAGCGTCAAATAAGATACAAAATAGTGGGAAATACTCCAAAAATGAACCACAGCTTATTTGGGAATAAAACAAGTTGATGAATAGAATGGAATAGAATAGTTTATTTCAAATCCAATAGGCATCTGCCCGTGAGGTACAAATATGATAATATAATAATGACAGACAGTGATATTTTAAGACACAAATAAGCAATAATACAAAACTGAAATACGCATAACAATAGCCTGGTATGCATTATCTCAGTGAATATCAATATGAACTTCTATCGTGCTAATACAGTACTTACAAAATAAATAACCATGCTAATTATCAAAATATAATATTTCGTTTCTTAATTTAAATGCCTTGTAGATGAATATACCCAATTTGTTTAAAACCGACATATTTTGACTTTTTAACAATTCAACAAGTTTAAACATATTTGGTCTTCTCCAGTAATACGGATGGATATATAACGACGTTAGTTCCTTATATAAACTGCACTCTAGAATGAAGTAATATTCATCTTCTAAAATATCACATATCTTACACTTTCTTTCGTGGAAAGGAGTACTAGTTGGTCTTGACCATCTGCCAGCTTCAACCTCTAACCTATGAGATGATACTCTGAACTGTGCAAAAACCTTTAAATACTTAAAAATATGTATTTTTTCTAAATATGACTGAAGCCTAAATTCATAAATATTTCTATAAAATAATGCACGACTAGAATTTTCAAGTCTACTATGCCAGTCTTGTAAAAAATGGTCATGAATTCTCTGTTTCGCAACAAATAAGAATAATTTAGGTTCACCAACACTTTGGTTAACCCAGACTTCATAAAAGCCCAGGGATGCTAATAAATCCCGAAGTAGTGTTACCCAACTTATTTTGTTCGGTAGTATTTCTAAATCTAATAAAAGCATGTCATAAACAATTCTAGAATATTTACGTTTTTTCAGTATGTAACAGTTTCAACCAGTATTTAATAATGTTATAATGTCGACGTTTCACAAAAGAAGATCTAGCAAGTTCACCATATATAAAATCATTTTGTGTTGTTTTCTTGACCCCTAGCATCTTCTTACAAAATTGTATATGAACCCTTTCTATAGCACTTCCTTGAATAAAACCCCACACCTCGCTACCGTAATTTAATATAGGTGAAATTAATTTATCAAACAAATCTAACCTGTGTTTTGGTGACAAAAACGTGAATTTATGTAAATATTTGTTCATTTTAAAAATTGCTTTCTGAGCTTGCCCCGCCAATGCTGTTTGGGTTGCTGCAAAAGAGCCACCTGTTGTAAATACAATTCCAAGGTAAACAAATTTATTTACAATTTCTATTATACTTCCGTTATATGAATACACTAAGTTCCTGGGTAATTGACCTCCTTTCTTAAAAATCATAACTTTAGATGTTGATGTGTTAACCTTTAATTTCCATCTTTCACAGTATTCACACATAAAATTTAACCCACTTTGTAAACCATCTGAAGATTCAGAGAAAAGAACAATATCATCCGCATATAAAAGCATGAATAATTTACAAGTATCAATATCTAAACCTTGGTATCCTTTACGTACAAATTCGTCTTCTATATCATTTATAAATAGTGAAAACAATAGAGGTGATACACATTCTCCCTGTCGCACTCCCAGTGAACATACAAACTCATTACTTAGTTTATTACAGTATTTAACTCTTGATTTCACAGCAGTATACATGGATTTTATGATATTTAGTATTTTCCCGCGCAGACCTAATTGAACAAGTTTATACCATAGATTATCTCTAACCACATAATCAAAATCTTTAGAGAAATCAAAAAAGGCACAATAAAGGCGTTTACCTTGATTTAAAATATGTGTAATTAAACCATGTAGCACAAACACATTATCGACCGTACTCATATTTGGCCTAAAGCCTGCCTGTGCTTCAATGTACACAAAATAAGTTTCGGCCCATTTTGAAAGTCTATTATTAAGAACACATGTGAAAAGTTTCCCTAAACAGCTTAACAACGTAATACCTCTATAGTTATCGACACAGTTTATGCTACCCTTTTTGTGCACTGGAATAACGTAACCTTCTGACTGTGCATCTGGGAAATATCCAATGTCGTACGCTTTATTAAATAGTAATCGAAAAGTAGGCAATAACGTATTTTTATCATGTATCAGAAACTCATTTAAAAACATATCTGGCCCAGCTGAGCGGTTAGATTTTAACTGATTTATCGATTTGGAAATGTCTTCGTCTGTAAATTCAACATTCAATTCATCAAACATAATACTGAATTCATTTTTTTCATACCTTTCAACGAAATATAAAATATCATCTTCAGGTATGAAAAATGGATCCAGAGGATTATTGACCGATTGAAGTATTGTTCATAAGACGATAGTGATATGTTCGATTTCTTTACACCGGATGCAGTTGTAAGCAGATTCCAGTAAGCTTTAGCATTTTTAAACCGAGCTTCTACAAGTTTTGAAGTTTGCAATGTATCATAGTTTATTCTACTTGTACGCAAAATAAGTTTATATTGCGATCTAGCATAGACCATTTTCTTTCTGGTATCGTCACATTTATTTAAACGATACGCGTTTAAAGCACTAAGAAAGAGGCGTTTAGCATTGTAACATTCATCATTGAACCATTTGTTACATTTATCGTTATTAAATGTTATATATTCACAATTCTGTAAATTCTTTTTAAATAAAGGTGAAGCAACTTCGTCAACAATATCTGTAAAACTCGTCAAACATGTATTTAAATCATTTTCATTTGTAGATATTTGCGCAGTCTCCTGTAGTGTATTCAGCTTTACCGAAATATCATTTGACCGAAGTCTATCTGTAAAATGAGATTTTAATTCATTTTTCCACGAATACCTAAAGTTTACAGTGTCACAAGAGTCAGACGAAAGATGCAAATCTGAATTATGTTTATCAAATTAAAAACTGAAAGAAATAACACAGTGATCTGACAAAATATTTGGTTCTTTGACATCGAAAGTATAAACGTACTTAAACATGTTCTGTGACGTTAATATATAATCAACAACACTGCTACCCCTGTGGCCTACAAACGTGTAATTACCAACACCTGTATCGCTACCATAAAGACCGTTTAAAATACGAAGACCAGTCTGTTTACATAAATCTAACATGAGATTTCCGTTATCATTTGTATGACCTATATCTTTAGAAAAGCGTGGTATAAAAGTATCTGACTCATAATCTGACATGAGATGCAACATGTGCAAACTATCACCATCGGCCACAAAATCTGGATTAATAGAAGTTCGCGCGTTAAAATCACCTGCAAGAACATAATGACATTCTTTATTTAAATATTTATAATCGATGTCAATTAGAGAATCAATCAGTCTTTCAAAAATGTTTGAAGTAATAAGGCTTTGTCGACTACCATCAGCAGGTACCACATAGCAAAGACCAATTAATAAGTCCGTATTTAAAGAAAACAAATCACCCTTTAATTTAATCCATACAATATCGTCGTTACTCTGAAATACAAGTATGTCTTGGCTTACATAAATATCCCTTACATATATAATGATACCACCCGAGTTGCGTTTACAAGATTTCTTTTTCGCAGTTCGATGCAACTCAAAATGCTCAAACCCTTCAACATTTAAATCAGAGAATTTATCGGTCCATGTCTCAGTAAATAATATAATGTCATTGTTTTGAAACAAATGTATGATCTCTTCACTTCTGAGTTTATTTGTGCGCTTAGTAACTAAGCCTTGTGCGTTTAACAATGAACACCGTAAACACACCTTCTCCGTGTGACCCTAATCATCAGTTCCAGTATCAGACGTGACGTTGCACGTGATCGGCACATTAACTGTTTGTATATTATCCGCAGGTATTTGAATCGCGGTTCTATTTATAGAACCAGTAAAATGTCTATCAGTCGATTGGCTACTTTGTCGTCGATATGGTGAGACCGTGTCGGATCGCCGAAATTTCCTCGAGGAAGCACGTGACAAATGTGAACGGCCTTGTTCAGTGGCTGGGGAACCTTTCTGTTGATCTGCATTAGCGGCATTGTTGATGTTGTTTGCCCCGGGACCACACTAGGAACACTCTAGCTAAGCCCTAACAGGTAACAATTGTTTGATCATAAATGATATTTAAAAACAAAATACGTCAATGAATAAAAAATCAAATATTACAAGTGATACAAATGCAGCAATGTGAACAACTATTAACGTAGACTGTATACATACATGTTGGCATAATGTAGGCTGACATATCATATAGAGAGGCAACCGTAGTTGTACGCAACAAATAAGGAAAAGTTTTTTTTTTATTTAGATATTTTGTTTAAAATAACTCGGTGTACAATTATTCACAAATTAATATAATTGCGTAAAGTAATGCATTCAACACCTCCTATAGAAATGCTTAGCTTTCCGTTTATAATCTCCGAATGCTTACAGAAAATGTCAATTACAAGTTTTAAATAGGCATTTACCACTTTTTTTTAGCGGATATCGAGGGGCACCCTCATCGGAGTCATTCTATGATTTGAAAAGGTTATCACATAACATTAAGCTGAATGTTGGTTTATCAGGACAGTATATTGAATATGTAGAGCCGGTCGCCGCAAAGAAAGGAAGGATACATAAAAATCCGAAAAGCTGCCCTACTATTACTAACGAATACATTTTTCTTTTATTAGCAATTAGCAATTTGTTCCAAGGATAGACTCCGAACACAGAACCGGTGAACATAACAATCCGACGGACGAGACTAAGGGAACATGTTTTACTCAATAATACTCAATAATACACAAACGAAATTGACTTGCGCCGGTAAGGCTTCATCCGGATCAAATCCAACGTGCTATCAACTAGACCACGCCAGCCCCCTTGAAGAGTACGAGTTCCTCGCCGATGTTTGGAGGATGAAAACTCGTTAATGTAAACTGTAAAAAACTTTGAAATATCTCAGCACATTGTTTTTTCCATAAGTTGACTCCCGCAAAAGCCACACCCAGTTGAAAATGTCGCAGATTTATCTTCAACCGCTGATATCAAACTGAGATATTTCGAACAGGGGAACATATCTAGTCGTTTTTTTTAAGATGTATGTTTTCAACTACACGTAGGAATCTGTGTCAACAATTGAGTGACAGGATCCGTTACTTTGCAATTCACAAACAACTTAACGCTTTTGGCAATCGGTAGATATTATTATGTATTAAATACGTCCAATGGATGTTATGACTGAAAATACATAATTCCAGATATAGCATAGTAGTCTCCGTTTTTTAAATAAACACAATTTTCTTAGAACTAGACGTACTTTCACTCGTCGATGTGTAAACAGTGCGCGTTCTTTCACATGTAAAACACTGTTTTTATAACCCGTTCTTCATGAATTCAGACACACATATGCATCTAGTGTTCCGTTTGTGTGATCATTTTTAAAAAGTGTCTTATTGGAAAGAAATATTAAATATTTGTTTACAGCACGTCCAATAGTTTACGTGTTTTCATCCACCAGGGTCCTTTACATGAAAACCAGGATCAAGGTAACGATGTTTTGAGCAGCCAGTGTCCGTTACGTCTATCCACCGTAGATATAAACCATTTCCGTAGCTACACTGGGGCACACAGATGTAGTTGCCTTGATCAAAATTTGGGAATGTACATACTTTACATAAAAACAACTATATACTAGTATAAAAGGACACTGGGGGAAATGCAACACATTGAAGGAAATCAAAACAAAATCCAGGCTGGGGAGGGAGGTTAATGCCACCGGACACCAAAATAAGGGATATACCTCGGTTAAATTTCAGCTGGTTACGGGCCTGTTTTCGTTTAAAATTGCTTTACAAGTCATTTAACATGATTAAAGAAAACTAAAGTTTTTAAATGAGTAAACTTAGGCAAAGTAAATTACTAGTATTTGAACTAATAGTCATACTAAAACTTTCGGTTTTTAGTTAACACTTACCCTGTCATACAGACGGAAGCTGACATCTTTCATATACTTTTTGATTTCAAAGATTGAATAAAATATTTTCTTTGATTTTGAAATCTGATCAATCAGAATGTTGATGTTCAGATTGCCTATTCATACATTTTGTGTTGCATTTTTTGTTTCGTGAAAACATCAATATTGGGGCCCACCCCGAAATATTGGGGTGTGGGGTCTTCCGGCTCTTACGCCTATGTCTATAAGACTATATAGAAACTCTCTCTCTCTCTCAATTCTTCCCACCCCACACCCCTCCTTCCTTCTCCCTCCCTCCCTCCCTATCGCTTTCTTTCTTTCTCTGTCTATCTATCTCTTTCTCTCTCTCTGTGTCTCTTTATTTCTCTCTTTCTCTCTTTTCTTCTCCCTGTTTTGACTACCTATGTCTCTCTGTGTCTCTGTGTCTCTCTGTGTCTCTCTATCCATTTTATTTTCAATTTCAATATTTCAATTCATGCATAAATTAAGAGAAATTTATTAAATATATATATATATGTGTAAACCCTGCATGAATAACTTCACATAACATATACCATATCTCCATTTTTACCATTAGTTATGATCGTTGGTTTGGGCCCACTCTAACAATATTCCAATTTTGATAAACAATGTCTCCCTTGTGTTTTGTGTCAATATACAGTATACACACACACACATATAAAATGGAGGATTATGTGTATGTAATATTTTCTTTGATGCAATGGGATAGTTGGAAAGGGTCTTTTTCGAAAGGCCGCTACGTTTAATTATAGGTATTGTTTTGGATTATATATAAATATGAACTTATAAGGTTGTTTGAGTAAGTATATCTTTAGCTTCCTTTTCAATTTCTAATGACTTGTATTTCCTATTTGGTCTTTCTACTGAAGATTGATCTCATCAGTTCGGTGGTCAAATGTCGTCTGCTAAAATCCGCTTTTATACCCGACATAAGACCAGTGGTCGATTCACAAAGTACCTGAAGCGTCTCATACAGTACCGCCTTATCTCATTAATATTCAGTGAATTTAGGTAGTGCGCATGTTGTATATATGAACCCACACGTATACAGTAATCACATAGTACAACATACGTAATGACCGTTAGATTTGCTCAGTTCTAGTGTGTCTTTTATCGGGATTATGTAGCTTTAAGTATAAATAGAGGCTATTATATTATATAATTAGCGACAGTGCATTTTGAACTTTAAAAACGAGAGAAAAAGGGTAAGCTGATACAATATCTATTGACCATCTAACACGTTACGATGCGATGCTCAACGTGCCGTGTTTAACTTTTATTAACACTAGATAAATAATATCCTGTTGCAATAAACTCAGTCAGCTGTACTGGCATAATGCATTTGCAATTATGATATAAACCCCCAATGAGTAAGATATTGATTAACAGTTCAAAGGACTGAACACAACTGTTCTTAATTATTATATAGCTTAGCTTTGCACATGCATGATTGAAATTGAATTTTAAAATAAAAGAAATAATCATTTAATCATATTGTCTCTCTGTAGTGTTAAATGAATTTCGATCTGCAGAGAATATGCTGATAAAAACATAATGTGCGTCACATGAATTACGAGTCTCTTAGGACTATATTCAATTAACAGAACGAAGCAAACACTTATAACATTAATATTGGAAATGGTTTTGTAGTTATCATTTACATAGTTTCTGTATTTAAGAGATGGATAGTATTGTATAACAGCAGAAATCTTTCGTTTCGCCTGGAAACAGTCGTTAGTTTTTATATCGGTTAAAATAGTGCGTAGTTAATGTTGAATAAAGACAAATTAAATAAATACATACAGGATTTATTATATTTAGAAGCTCATGGTACATTTTAAATATAACAAAAACATGAGGAACTCTCAGATAGTTATACGGATAATGGCAATGTGTTGCATATCATCAGCTATATCGCTAGTGAACATGCAAACTTTTTCTGATATGCTGAGACTTCATTCGCACATCGAGAAAAGTGTTCACAAGAACATTAGACCGTTGGTAAATCAGTCGGAAACCATGTATGTGGATTTAGATATACGACTAGTGTCGATTCAAGGTCTAGATGCAAAGTCACAGACATTTAGTTCAACGATTGGTATAGGTTTATCTTGGAAGTACGAAACTTTAAGCTGGAATCTGTCGGCCTTTGGGGGTGTAACTTCAGTCACATTATCATCGAATGAGATATGGCTTCCTGATGTTGCTCTTCAAAACAGTGTCACAAGTACGTGGGAACTTTCCAGAAGTGATTCGATGAAAGTATTGATTTCGTCAAATGGAATTGCGCAGTGGAATACAGGTGGTATGTTTGACACAAGCTGTCGCATGAACATCAGTCAGTATCCGTTTGATACTCAAGTTTGTACAGTAATGATAGGGAAGACGCACAGCGGAGATCGTATTCAGACGATCAGACCGTCATCTTCTAAAGTTAACCTTTTTGTGTACGAAAAAAATGATGAATGGAAATTAGTAAAAACTGAAATAAAAAGTGTGTATATTTCTTATGGATATTCTAAAATAGCTGCTGTATTTGAATTAAAACGGCGTTCGCTATTTTACATTTTAAATCTCATTATACCAGTTTTGATAATATCATTCATGAATGTTTTAAGCTTTAAGGTGCCGGCAGAAAGTGGGGAGCGGATGAGCTTCTGTGTTTCGCTATTTCTAACATTTGTCCTGCTACTCAATACAATTAGCGACTCCATGCCTAATGTTTCACGAACTGTTTCATATCTTCAGCTGTATGTCAATATACAGTTCACACTTGGAATGGTTATGACAACAATATCCATATTTCTAGTGCAAGTATCTCATTCTAAAAACCATATCGATGAGCCAGGTCAAGTAGTGCGCTTGTATAGAGCTTTACATTGTTGTTCAAGAACGAAAATTATAAACTCATCTCGTCAATCCCAAGAACAATTAGGTGGAGAAAACAATAATGCTTTCAACGCTAATGCAGATGATACAAATGCTTCAGCAGAGGAAACAACTGCTACAGTGGATACCAATAATAGCGTTTCCTGTACCGATGTACTAACCGCAGTTAGCTTTTTTGATAACATTCTATTCTGGGTGTTCATGTGTATGTTTGTCTTGACAACAACCGTATGTATTTTGATTACGGTGACGTAGAGAATACGTACACTTGGTATTGATTGACGTTAAATAATGAATTGAATTTGTTTTTTATTAGTTAACTATAGATATAACTATATATTAGAACGTACGTAGGGTATTGTATTATATACATATCAGTTAAAATATATACCTTGTATCTTACATGTATGACAATGGAATACAGACATATTTATCACTACTAACGTTTTCTGAATTTGTGTCCTTATCTTATTTAATATATATTTATTTATCACTATCCTTCTTGCATAGATGTATTGGATTGACAAAGAAATATAAAAAAGATCGGACAGTGAAAGTAGCCTTCAAGGAGGACAGTCAACCACAAAACACAGAAACAAACACGCAAACAGACAAACAACAAGGCAAAAGTAATAATAAATGCAAACGACATCACGAACACAAAAGGGTTGACAATAGTGCTACCGCCTTGGAACGGTCAGCGGCAAAGTAGGCCACTGGGAAGTCGTGTTGTGAAAACACGTTAATCATACATAAACGACATTGACCACCAGTTATAATGATTTAACCCTTAGTGCGCTACATATTTATATATGATGGACTGTTCTTTCTTTGAATTAAGACCATTCCATTTATGTGACAAAGGAGTGTTTTGTGGAAAATGACTCAGCAGCAGCCGTACATTATAAACCTGATCTGCGTTTACAATGGACGCAAAGGCTATTATAGTCGTTAATGTTTGTAAATTTACCCAAGGCAAATGTCTTTCTATCACGAATCTGGGGGGTTTATACTGGTTAAACAATCGTCTTTTTTAGAAACCACTATTCGCATTCATACGGCAAACGTATTTACTTTCAAATGTGGAACTAACTCGTAAAAGGCTCTTAGTGGTTGGCATGTTTAGGTTCGTAAATGAACATGTTGTCCTGAACCTGTTGTGAAAACAATACGTTGTTGGAGATCTGCAATACAAATTATTACATATACATGCATGCAGCAAACATGGTACAGAACCTCAATTTTGTGACATTTTTGTGGGGCTTAAGGTAGAATACCACTTAAGACTGTGCTAGGGTGCGTAGGAGATGTTGCACCTTATACTACTTTCTTTTAACAAACTCAATAAAACCGAGTCTGCTACTCTTCTTCCTTGATTGTATTTGTTGCTTACAAGGTTACCTCTTTTCAGTATTTATTGTAACATTTTAAACCCCATCAACTGGAGTATTATGAGTATTTAGATATGTTTTTTGTGTTGTTTTAATCGACAATAGTCATTGCAAATAACAGTGCCAACTAGGGTTTCTAGTATTAACACTCCTTTCCTCAAGCTTTTAAAACATGTTTGGCTCCTTAAAGATGCTTGTTTGTCGGCATTTATGATGTTAAACTGACAAAAACTCATACAACTGTACATGTTTACCTTAAAGCTGTACAGTCCCTATTTTAACTGGTAATAACTCATGAATATAAATGAGTCACGTGTGAAGTAGTTTCAAATCGACGAACACCCCAAAAGTCGGTATATAAGGAAATATCGATACGTAAAATTTCACATTTTTATTTAGTCTCCGTACAGGTAACATCGATAAATATACGCGATAAAAATGTAGTTGCCCGGAACGGGATTTGAACCACAGCCTTGCGCTTGTAAGATTTGAAAGATGTACGCTGAACCTCTAGACCACTGCTATTTATTGGTATTTTGTAGCATTTTTAACACTAAATAGGCATTACGTAATAACAAGAGCGCGCACACAAACTCATCAAGCGCTAAATAACAAGTCGAGATATGGTTGATTTGAGGCGAAGTATTAGTTTCATATTGATAAGATACAGCATTACACCAGGCAAACTTAATTTACACGTGCGACGATATGGATTGCATATTTATTGATCCATCAATATGGACTGCATATTTATTGATCCATCATTAGTTGCGTTCAAATAATGTTATTTTGCCTCATAATATATGGTAGATAGTATACTATTTTCTCAAGTAGCGTTGTAGTTCAGTGGATAGAGCACAGGACTTGAAATCAGAAGGTCGTGTGTTCGAGCCCCGAAAGAAGCTAACTTTTTGTTTGTAAAAAGTACTGTTACCTGTGTATAGGTACGATGTGCACTGGTCGATGTATATACAGTAAATGATTTCCTTCGCTATGTTTGCTCGCTTAAATACCCGATTTCGACATGAGCTGGTGAACATGAAGTTACAAATAAAGACACGCCTACAAAGACGATATCGATTGATATAGGGACTCTGTAGCTTTAACAATTTGGTCTTGGTATGTGATTTTCTTTCCGATATATATAATCATTTAGACGCTTAGTTTTTCAATAATTTCTTACATAAATATGATACGTTCATATACATTCATAAAAATATTTGACAGGTTATTTTCCGTCACTTATCTTTACCCATTATGTGAAACACTTGTTAATATAAATGAGTTTGCAAGATTTATAATTAGATGGTGAAATGCATACTTATATTGATAAAAAGAAAAGAAAACTGAGGTGAACCACATTTTTAAAATAAGTTGTTTGGGGGTGTTATCAGGGGAGACACGTCACTGTTCACATTATGATATAAAACCCAATGCCATTACTTGGTCCGAGTCTTAACTTTCATACCCATCCACCCCCTTCTCCAAGAATCGAAAACGGCGTTGGTATGAAATAAAACCTTAATTTCGGCTAAAAAGGTCTGCATATTGTAAAATAAACCATTTAATGGGTAATTTTAAAGAGGTTATTGCATTTCTCTGCCGTAGAAATGTTTTTAAACTTGTTTTATTGTGAAATATCCGTTCTAAAATTTTGCTAATATAAGCTTTCCCATCGCTTAATGGAATTAAGGCGGGACCACGTAATGATACGTTATTGATTCGCTGATTGGGCTACTCAATACAATACTTAACTGGAATTGCGTTTTTGAGTACAGATAATAAGCGATATCTCTCTTTGCATTAGTGTTCTAATTAATTACATGTATTTTCTATCGGATTTTGAAATAAAAGCAAAATTAAAATCATATGGACTCATGTTATTGTTGCATTGCTTTCTTTCCATCAGTAATCACACTTTAATGAATGAACAGAATAAAGGGACCATTAGGACAATGTAGAGGCAAACAACTATACTGGAAACTGTTTCGTAGTAACCAAAGCATCGATTATTTGCAAAGTGTCAGCCTTTAACGGATAGATATTTGGGTATGACAGCAGAATTCTCTAATGTTACATGGACATTTTATTTGCATGCATACTAATAATGCGTGAGTAAAGGCGATTTCATCAGGAGACAAATAAATAGGAACAGGCTAAACATAAAAATAAAAGAAATTGAGGATTGGAATAATGTATACCCTAGCATATTTTGATTTTCAATCATTAATGGAAGTTATTTTCGAATCTGAGTTTAAGTGTGTATTGCATAACCCGACTCCTATCCTCTTCCTTTAGTATTTAATACATTGGAATTATAATAGTATGTCATTATCAGAGAAACTTTACGTTGCTATGCCAAGTCTTTTCGTACTGGCTTTGGGCTTTTCTAGAATTTTGTTTTTATTCATATACTATCATCTGTGTGTTATATTTATATTGCATATTGATGCTGTCTTGTTTATTAGAGGATATTTAATAGTATGGTTGAGAAATCTTTATAAACATGGTCACGTTGTACTGGGATGACCGTTTTTGTCAATCTTTAGTGGGTCAGGAGATTTCATAGTGGGTCATTAAAACAATATGGAGTACAATTTCGATTCAAAGTTTAAATCATTTGCAAATAAGTATTTAAGGTGTTAGTAACACACATAATAAGTAAACTAATAATTTTTTAAACTGTGCCGGTCGTGACGTCAAAGTCATGACGTCAAATTGCTCGAACGTCATTGACGCTTCATTAAAATGCGTTAAATATCGGTGTTTGCCTTAAAAAGTTGCTAGATGCAACAAATCAGTTATTAGGTTTGTTACTGACCCCCTACATAAATGTGTGGGGTCAGTCAGATATAAGGAGGGACTCGGCTATTGCCTCGCCCCTTATAAATCTTATTGACCCAATATTTCTGTAGGAGGTCAGTAACAAACCCAATAACTAATATTGTGCTGTCGTATAGCTTGCTCCCATTTTGTTGTGTAATTGCTGTTTGTTCTGTGTTCGTATATTTGGTTGAATGTGTTCTGTGAATGCTACATTTCCTTTCCCTTATTTTGCTGTCAACTTGTTTTCGTAGGCCTCCTCTTTTTTCTATTCCTTTTTGTTTCACATTACTCAAGGGAAACGTTTTGTCGCACATTTCATGTTTTTTCATTTCATCACAATATGGGATTGTTTGTATCTTGATCTTGAACACTCAAAAATATATTTCAAGTTCACCAGAATGTATATGGGCTATATGGCG
Organism: Cyrtodaria siliqua; assembly: GCA_037043455.1. Taxonomy (NCBI): domain Eukaryota; kingdom Metazoa; phylum Mollusca; class Bivalvia; order Adapedonta; family Hiatellidae; genus Cyrtodaria; species Cyrtodaria siliqua. The sequence continues at coordinate 54,701 of JAWPHD010014456.1, forward strand.
GACTTGACCAGCCATTAGTCATGAGGGAGTACGGCACTAGGCAAGAGGGCATAGTTACAAATAGTCACTACCTTACTAAGTGGGATGGGATTACGTCACCGGATGTTGAATACCGGGACTGATAGCCATCGCCGGAAATAGTTGTGAGAGTTGGCATCGTTGATACTACGTCACCGGAAGCGTAATATCGGGACTGACAGCCATCGCTAGTGACGGATTCGTAAAAGTGAAGTATTAATGCCGGATACAGTGAACTTAACATGATTGTTCTATTTTGGATATGATATAGCTTTGATACAGTTTTAATTCAGCACATAATATATTCAGTTCATTTTATTGAGTATTTAAGATAATACTGTGAGTCCGTGACTTACATATTTAAAACATTTGAAAACTTTGATATTTCTATTGTTGCCATGTTGTGCAGCCTGCTATCTGACGGTCATAGGCCTTATATTATCACAATCATGCATGCATACTGGCTGGTTCTTTAGTAGTAGGAAGTTATAGACAGTCTACTCTAAGACTGTCAAAGGCGTTAAATTATGACAATAATGCATGCATACCGGCTGGATTGTTAGTAGTATTAAGTTATATGCAGTCTACTCTAATTATATGTGTTACGGGCAAAATGTAACGAGAAGTGTAGTGCAAAATCAGCAACACAATCAATTTATAACCCTATGATCAAAACATTTATTTAGATAGTATGATGAAAACTTTTCACTTACATAATACAAATAAATTTGACCCAGTACTTCATTAAATCTGGTTTCCTGATGATATTGCCAAGTGTCAAAATAAGTATAAAAGTCGAACAGGAAATGCAGCTTTCCCCAAACAAGGTAAATCCAAAAACTCCCAAAAGGACAAACATGAATAGCAATTTTACAAAGAAAAAAAGGCATATGACGTCACAAACACAAAACAGGTTGATAACAGTGCTACCGCATTGGAACGGTCTGTGGCAAAAAGTGCCGCTGGGGTTTTAAACCAGGTTCTAGGTTGCACCAAACCTCACACTTACCCTACTGTCATCCCAGTAAAAAGAGAAATAAAGAAATCCCCGTCATGTTAAGTTTACAGAAATTTACAAGTGACACTTTAATCAAAATTGTCAAATGCCCGTTTAATTCAATTTTATTTTAAGTCTTCCCTAGTTTAGTTCTGCACAATAGTTCAAAGTTCAAATACTTAATGACACTTTTAGAATAGACGAGCACTATACTTTTTAATATAGATCCTCTCACAATATATATTTCAATCCAAAAGCATCCAATATGGATTGAAAATGTATTTTATACTTTTTTTTCATATTTTTAATTTTATTTTGTACTTAAGAACTAATATCTCACAAAGTCTAGTTTATACACTGTCATAGAATTTTCTAGAAATTTCTGACCCGAAAAGTCCAAAGCAGAATACAACAGTAACATAAACCTAGTTTCATAATTATCCAGAAACATCTACATGTAACTGATTCAAACGACCTTGAATAAACATGGACATGTAGCATCCGAAACATAGACAAAGAAGTTAAGTGCAGTGTAAAGGTCGTTAAAAGTATTATTGCTCTAGAAACCTGAAGTATATATACTGATCTATTGCTGTTCGATAGAATACCGCTAATAAGCCTTTTCCAATGGGCGTGTTAGGTGCATCTTGCATTATCAACACTCATTGAAATACTAAATAAATACGTTTTGCTCTTGTTTGTGTTCATTGCTTCCATAGGATATCCATGACTTGTGTATCCATTGTATCCCACCAGACGGCGCTTCACCACTCATCTGTGTACTTTCGCTCAAAGAAACCGGACTACATTATTTCGACTGATCATCGAGTACGAATAGGTGCCTCCATGTTTTATTGTTTAAACAAAAAAATATTTTTCTTTAGTTATCTACTATAATTGCTTCAATTTTTAAAACAGTAAAAGTTATATATATTCACAATTTAGAGTCTTAAACGTGTATATAGTAAAGTAAAGTAGTCCCCATCTCTTTACCGCCTTCACAAACGAAAATGCCATCAACAACAACAGCCTTGGCTCAGGTAACAACATACAAATTATGGCAACAACATGAGAATAAATTACAGAAAGTACATGTAATATGAGTGAAAAGTGATGGCAATTCACAAAAGACGATGGGTCAGTGGGGAGGTGGTGGGAGGTGGGGGTATGGATATGCCATATCTATAGGATCACACTCGATGCTAAATCACACGTGTGATCTTTTGCATATATTGTATGTCTACTCGAGGTGATACGAGCGTCCGGAACTCGTTACTTAGTATAAGCCCTATTGGAATACGTATGTCAGTACACAATGGAAGTTAACTGCAATGTATGGTGATAGTTTTGTATATAGCTTCAATATTATTTCAAACTAAGGAAAGATAAAAATATCGGACAGGGAAAGCAGCATTCAAGGACGACAGTCAACCACAAAACACAAAAACAAACACGCAAACAGACAAACGAGAAGGCAAAAGTAATACAAAAATGCGAACGACATCACAAACACAAAAGGGTTGACAATAGGGCTACCGCCTTGGAACGGTCAGTGTCAACAAAGACCACTGGGGTTTAAACCGGTTCTAGGGTGCACCAAACATCACGATTACCCTACTGTCATCCCATTAAAACAGGACAGTGTAAAGAAAGAAATCCCCGCCATGATCTAATCTCTAACCAACAAGGCAGAATCAATAGGCAATATAAGTAAAACACAAATATGCTCGTGTAAATATAATACAAAAAAACAATAGCCTAGAAAGCCACAATGAAGGTACTCAATGACTTGGTAAAAAGCCAGAGCAAAAAGAGAATAAAGCATTAAGGGCAGACAGAAAAGATCAAGACAAACATCAAATAACTCGTTTATTCTAAAGGTAGCTGTAAACATTATTTATAATGTTTGTAAATTTACCCAGGACATTCATCACGAATCTGGTATTCCTATTGGTTAAACAATTGTCATGTTTTACAAACCAATATTTGTATTCATACGGCAGACGTGTTTACTTTTAAACGTGAAACAAAATCGTAAGTGGATGGCACGTTAAGGTTGATAAATGAGCATATTGTCGTGAAACGGTTGTGAAAACAATACGTTGTGGGAGATCTGCAATACAAACTATTATATATATGCAACAAACGTGGTACAGAACCTCAATTTTGTGACATTTTTTGTGGGGTTTAAAGTAGAATACCACTTAAGCCGGTGCTAGGGGGCGTAGGAGATGTTACACCTTATAATACCTCATTTTAACAGACTCAATAAAACCGAGTCTGCTACTTTTTTTCTATTTTTTTTAAACTCATTCAACTGAAGTATTTAGCGTATTCAGATACTCCTATGTTTTTTTTAATCGACAAAAACATTGCAAATAGCAGTGCCAACTAGGGTTTGTAGTATCAACGCTCCTTTCCTTAGGCTGTTTATAACAAATTTGGATTTTTAAAGAGAAGTGTGTGTCGGCAATTACGATGTTAAACTGAAAAAAGCAACAACTGTACATGTTTACCTTAACAATTTGGTCTTGGTATGTGATTTTCTTTCCCATATGTATAATCATTTAGACGCTTAGTTTTTTAAGAATTTCTTGATAAGTTTAAAAGTATTGGCTTAGTTGCATACACGAATATAAATGTTTCCTTTCCAACGTTTAAATTTATTGAAGATGTTACAACGGCTCTAATGGATTTATATGTAATGGATTGGAAGAATAGTATAAACAGAGTAACAGGAGTAAAAGGAGTAAGTGGAGTAGGTAGAAACAAGTTAAGAACAAAGTTGAGGTGTGGTGTGGCACCAGTGAAAATCGAAACAGGCCGATATGAAAATATTGCAGAAAATGAGCGTTATTCTCCATTTTATATTCAAAAGGTTGAGGACGAGATGCATGCTGTTTTAGAATGTGCTATGTATGATGATATTAGAAAACTCTTATTTGATAAAGCATTATCTGTATATCCAAATTTTATAGATGTAAACGAAACAGACAAAATGTTATTTTTGTTTTAATTATGTGTTATTATTATTATTATTTATTTTACTTGTAGTAAGCTGGTAAGCCTTATTTTTTAAAGTTAATTTCATCATATTTTTTGCTGTAAATAATTCAGTCATTATTAGATAAGAAATAAGGTTTCGTAACGACGTTGCGAAGTCGGTGCTAATCAGCACATTCCAGATCTGATCTGATCTGGCTTGTTATCTGATTGTTTATACTATTTTTTAAGGTTTCAGTAGCACATGACTCACATATCAATATTTCTATTTTAAGTACTTTTTAGACAACATGTCAAGATTAGCACCGGCCGCTCAATTATTACTATGTATATATGTGTTTGATAATAATATTCTCAGAAAATGATTTGATCAATTAAAACAGTGATATATGTGTATGCATTGACTACTGGACTTACTGCTGTGGCTTTGTGTGAGTCTTATGACACGGCTGTGGTAGTCGGTTCAGAATCAATTGCTCAATATTTTAACATTGAGAACAGTCATATGAATATTTATATTGTATAATCTCTTGCAAATCTAAAAAGAATGGCACAGTTGTATTTTATCAATTGTTGTTTTGTAGATAATATTGTACTGTGATGAGACTTAAATAAACTATTAAAGCATGCATAAATATGATACGTTGAAACAATTTCATAAAAATACTTGACAGGTTATTTTCCGTCACTTATATTTACCAATTATGTGAAACAATTGTTAATAAAAATGAGCTTGCAGGATTTATAATTAGGTACTCCAATGCATAATTAAATTGATAAAAAGCAACAAACAATGAAAACTGAGGTGAAGCACATTTTTAAAATAAGTTCTTTGGGGAGTGTTGTCAGGGGAGACACGTCACTGTTCACATTGTGGTACAAAACCCAATGCCGCTACGTTATTGATTAACAGATTGAGCTACTGAATACACTATTTAACTGTAATCATTGCGTTGTTGTATACCGATAATAAGCGATATCTCTCTTTGTATTAGTGTTTTAATTAATTACATGTATTTTCTATTGGATTTTGAAATGAAAGCAAAACTAAAGTCATATCGACTAATGTTATTGTTGCATTGATTTCGTTGCATTAGTAATGAAAAAACATCATAAACGGTCCATTAGGGAAATGTCTGCTAAACAAATAGAGCAAAAACTATACTGGAAATTATTTTGTATTATTTCGATTATTTGCAATGTGTCTGCCTTTAACGGATGGATATTTGTGTATGACCCTAGAATATTTTGATTTTCACTCATTAAAGGGAATGTAGCGACACAGCCAAACATCTGTATTATTGAGAGTTTTGAAATACTTGAATAAGGGTGAAAGAATTATCAAAATCGGATGATAAACAATGAAGATATGATCATTTGAATTTTCTGTTGAAACGGATATGGAAACGGCCATTTTGAGAGCTATGACATCACGGTTCTATCTGACCATATATAGAATATTTATAAATATAAAAATTTACTGATTTATAGGGAAAAAATGACAACAACTGTATGAAAAATATGTAATACTTAATGGCAGTAATGCTTTATATGACCATTAAGAAATCATTCATTTGCATTGATTTTCTTCATTTTAAATGATATTTATCATTATTCCATATATGGTAATATGGAACTATGACGTCATAGTTCTAAAAATGGCTGCTCCCATATTCGTTTTAAAACAACCTTTAAATGGTCATATCTGTTTTGTTTATCATCCGATTTTGATAATTCCTTCACCTCTTTCCAAGTTTTTCATAACAGAGCTTGTTTGGGTGTGTCGCTACATTCCCTTTAACGTAATTTGTTTTCGAATCTGAGTTTAAGTGTGTATTGTATAACCCTCTATTCGACTCCTATCCTCTTCCTTTATTGAAAAGAGGATCCCTTGGTAGCAACAAACACAAACAAGCGAGAAAGGTAGTAGACTTGGTCTTATTGAGTATGTTTATGAGAGGTCATATCGGGTTCAACACTTCCCACGCCCCCTAACACAGGCATATTCGGTATTCTACTTTAAAGCCACTCCAAATGGGCTCAATGATCCCAAAGGTCTAAGGGTAAACACACTATACTGATTGGGCGACATGTTACAGCCGCAACACAGAACTAAACTAACGTTAGTGTGAATGTCGATAAATACTGAAAAGATGATCGCTTTGTAGCAAGTGTATTATTTAACAGCCGCCGTTTTTTTTTTGCCGCGCCGGTTTTTGACAAAAACAGCAAGTAATTCCGAATGAGCTAGGGCACTTTCGACTATATCATATGAAAGCACATATCAAATGATAGTAAAACTATATTCTATTATATTGTTGACACTTTAATTTTTCCGAGAAATTTGACGCGAAGTTGACCTTTCCCATGGGAAAAGCCTATTTTCCCATGGGAAAAGCTTTTTTCCCATGGGAAAGGGTCTTTCCCAGTGGACAATATATTCCCATGGGAAATGATTT
>JAWPHD010014457.1:0-61165 GCA_037043455.1 Cyrtodaria siliqua
AATCAATATACACCTGTGGTGAAAATACATATTAACAGCTTTCATCAAATATGCAATATTAATAATACTTATTAAATTTTAAAAACTTGGGACAGAATGTCCACTTATTTGGTCGCCTCTTCATCTGTTTGTCTGAACAGCATTGGCTTATTTCTGGTTACTGTTCATATGCAGTACAGCCCCATTTTCACTGGATTAACTTTTCACAAATTTATTAAACTGGCACTTTTTGATTTAACACTTTTCACAAATTTACTAATTTTGACATACTTTTATTCATTTTTAATTTGTATCACTATGAAGTATGTTTTGAATGATATATAATTCTTCTCTGTTGTTTTAAAGACGTTATCTGTTTAAGTTTATATTCCTATGTTTGTGGTGGACTCCATAGTGAACACAGGATATGTTCTTCTTTCATCAAGGAATTCTTGTTCTTCACCTTATGCATGTAGTACATAGCAACATAAACTAATTAATGCTATCCATTTTGTACTCGTGTGTGTGACCATATCATAGAAATTGATTAAAAACTTCATAACTTTGAATTTAAAATCAATTCAAAACAATTTTACTAATCTTAATGTCTTGGTAGAAAGTATATTCAAAAATGTATAAACAGAAACATTTTACCAAGCGAAAAAAGGTATAATAATGTCTGATTTTGTAAGGGCGGGTGGAAACAACATTGAAATATGCATTCCGTACAAGAACTTCAAAACTGTAACACCTATACTAATAAACTTCATAGGTACATTGACCTACGTGAGAAGAGAAATCCTATTGCTTTTGGGGTCAGTAAGTCAATGGTCAAGGCTGCAATCACCTTATATGGAAATATGAATTCCGCCTAATAACTTCCAAACCGTTACACCTACACTCATAAAACTTTATAGGCACATTGCCCTAGGTGAGAGATGGAGCCCTATTGGTTTTGGGGTCAGTAGGTCAAAGGTCAAGGTCACCTTATATAGAAAAATGATAACTTCAAAATTGAAAACTTCATACATACATTGCCCATGGTGAGTGGAGAAATCCTAATGTGTTTGGGGTCAGTAGTTCAAAGGTCAAGATCACCATCACCTTATATGGAAGTATGAATTCCACATGATAATTTCACAACCGTAACACCTATACTCATAAAATTGCACAGGTTCATCACCCTTGTTGAAAGCAGGAACCCTATTGCTTTTGGGGGTCAAAGGTCAAGGTCACTGACCTTATATGGAAATATGAATTCCACATGATAACTTCAAAACTGTATCTACACCCATGAAACTTCATAGGCTCATCGCCCTTGTTGAAAGCAGGAACCCAATTTCTTGTGGGCCTAGTAGGTCAAAGGTCAAGAACACAGTGATCTTATAATTTAATATGCATTCCACACAATAATTTCAAAATCGTAACACCTACACTCATAAAACTTCATTGGTACATTACCCTAGGAGAAAGGAAGAACACTATTGCTTTTGGGGCCAGTAGGTCAAAGGTCAAGGACACAGTGACCTTATATGGAATCATGCATTTTGCATAATAAATTCAAAACCGTAACACCTACCCTCATAAAACTTCACAGGTATATTGCCCTAGATGAAAGGAAGAACCCTATTGCTTTTGGGACCAGTAAGTCAAAGGTCAAGGTCACCATGATCTTATATGGAAATAGACATTCCATCTGATTACTTTGAAACCATAATACCCACACTTAGGAAGCTTCATAGGTACATTGCCTTTGGTGAGAGGAGGAGCCCTATTGATTATGGTTCAGTGGGACAAAGGTCAAGGTGGCCATGGCCTTATATGGAAATAGGCATTCCTCGCGATAACTTCAAAACTAGAACACCCAGGCTCAGGAAATTTCATAGGTATATTGACTTTGGTGAGAGGAGGAACCCTATTGATTCTAGGTCATTTGGTCAAAGTCACCATTATATGGAAATAGGCATTTTGTGGGATGACATCAAAACCATAACACCTACATTCATGACACTTCATTACATTTCTTCATTGGGGTTTGCAGGTCAATCGTCAAGGTTGCTATGACCTTATGTAGTATTATGCATTCTGCGCGATAAGATCCAAACCATAAGACCCCCTCTGATGAAACTTTGTATGTGCATTGATGTTGGCAAGAGAAAGAACCTTATTGTCTTTGGGGTCAGTAGGCCAAATGTCAAGGTCATCTTATATGGGAATACACATTTCGCCAAATAACTGTGAAACCACAACACTCACACTCATGAAACATCATAGCTACATTGTGTTTGGTCAGAGATGGAACCCTGTTGCTTTTGGGGTCACTAGGTTAAAGGTCCAGGTCAGCAGCCTGTCTTCATATGGACATACACATTGCAAATGACAATCCCGGAAATATGATACCCACACTTATTAAACTTCATAGGTGCATTGTTCTTGGTCAGAGGAGGAAGCCTATTACTTTTGGGTTCAGTAGGTCTTCAAGGTTACATTGAACTGACAATAGCTGAATCCTTAGACATTTTCCTCATTGTAACTTGTAACTATTAGACCTACAATTTGAATTTTACAGAAATAAACAGAGATAAAACAACATGATGTCAGATAATGTTACGTAAAATAAACGCCACGGGATTCCGCATTGATTTGCGTTATTGCTCAGTGCCTAATAAAGCAAAATTTATTAGGTCACCCCTTTATTAGACATAGTGCATATCTGCATGATAAATGTAAGTATTCTGTCAGTATGATGCTAAATAACAAAAGCATCAATTGTATTTCAACATCAGAAAATAATATTGATTTTTTGTCTTTTTCCCTTGATATTCAATATTTCCCTTTTTGTTCCAAATGTTCCCCACTTAATGGTGGGACTGGACATAAACATGTTCATGACTTCTAATTTTGCATTCATCCATATTCGAAGCATTTCAGTTTGTTTGTGTGTTGTTTTACGTCATTTTCAACACATGCAAGGTTATATATGACGGTCGATTTTTGGTGGAGGAGGCAGACCACCCACTTTTCTTGGGTAGAACCAGTACTGTATATCTCCCGCCATCCGTAAGAATCGACACTTCCCCACAAGTCGAGCTACGAGTGGGATTCAGATGTTATGGACAAAGAACAAAACTTGCATCACCTTGAAACACTAATATAATACTCAATATGATCTTATTGAAACAAACCTTCGTATTAAGTTTGGTGAAAACTGGAAACAGTTTACTGAAGTCGGGCTAACATTCCCAATCTTTTACAAGGGAAGGAATTCCATAATGCATAGGATGATCTCGCTCAAACAGAAAGGACCACAATGCCGGTGTTAATGTTTTTTGAACTTGTCCAAGTTTCCATTGATATCTACAACCTAGCCAAGTTTGGTAAAGATTGGATGAAAAATGAAAGCGCTATCGTGTTAAAGGGACACACGGCAATCTTGAGTTTTATTCAAACATTAAAATTTGCTCCTCAATTTACTTATCCAGAGTCATTTTGACTTTAAAACTGCTTGCATATAATTAAATAAAAAATTGAGATTTCAACTTTCTTCACTACTTTACCAATTTTTTAAATATATTACTGGTGCAATATTATAAAAAGTTAGTAATATGCAAAAATAATTTGCATTGAACTATTCTAACAATTAATATTAGTGATTGAACAAATGCAAGTTAAGAGGTAAACTAACGGGACGCCGTGAGTTTTTAAAAAATCAAACAATGGTACAAACAAAATAATAAAATATGTCTAGAAACTTCATGATTTTTCTAAAAAGGTGGTATTTGAGATACATTATTGATCCTTTAGGTGATGTGAATACAATATAAAACGAATCTTTAAAAAAGATTGCCGTGTGACCCTTTAATCGAGTCAAAATATAGCATTTTTAACTAAATCAAGGGCCATAACTCTAGTGTTACTGGTCCGACCTGGCTGGTTTTCGAACACTGATAGACAAAGTTTGGCAAATATTAAATTAACAAGAGGTCAATAACCTTGAAACTCTACTGATAGGTTTTGATAGCTAGATCAGCAGTCCTGTGAAGTTTCATGAAAATCTGAGGAGTAGTTTCAAAGGAGTAGTCACTACAAGTTTTTACTATACAACTCTTTATGTAAATAAAGAGAGCCGTGCAGCCATGTTTAATGTTGAATCGAAATAATTTTCAACAAGGACTAATATCGTGTCATGCTGATCATTTTAGAAAAAGTCCCATATAATTTTCAAAAAGTAGTCGCTACAAATTAATTTTTTTAAATCTATTTTTAGCCATGGTGGCCATCTTAAATTTCCAGCCAACCTGAAATTTTGCTAGGATCAACTAGACGCCAAGAACAACATTTCTACTAAGTTTCAAGAACATCCTACAAGTAGTTTCAGAGAAGTAATCGCTACAAATATTTGCTATATAACTCTATGTAAACAAAGATGGCCGCTGGCAGTCACGTTTAATGACGAATCAAAATGATTTTCAACAAGGACCAACAACATGTCATGCTGATCATTTTAGAAAAAGTCCCATATCAATATCACTTATAGTTTTCAAGAAGTAGTCGCTACAAACTTGTTTTTTAAAAATCTATTTTTAGCCGTGGTGGCCATCTTGAAATTCCGGCCGACCTAAAATTTTGCTAGGATCAACTAGACATCAAGTTCAACATTTCTGTGAAGTTTCATGAAAATCCTTCAAGTAGTTTCAGAGAAGTAGTCGCTACAAGTTTTTACTATATAACCATGTAAACAAAGATGACCACTGGCAGCCATGTTTAATGTTGAATCAAAATTATTTTTGACAAGGACCAACACCATGTCATGCCGATCATTTAAGAAAAAGTCCCATGTCAATATCACTTATAGTTTTCAAAAAGTAGTCGCTACAAACTTTTTTTTTAAAAATCTATTTTTAGCAGTGGTGGCCATCTCAAATTTCCGGCAACGTAGCGAAAAGAAAAAAAAGGCGTTTCGTGTGGGGAGGCATAGGGAGGAAGGCGTTGTGGGTGGAGGCAACATAGCTATATGTGTAAGAATTGACCAAAACAACACAGAATATGTGTGGGTGGGGAGGGGGTGGGAAGGAGGCAGCCAATGCCCCAATATAGGTAAAGTATGAATAAGATGCATAATGTTATAAGAAATCCCAACCAAAATTAAAGCTTTAATACACGCAAACTTGATCTGCCTTTATTGCACATTTTATGGGCCATCACAATTTGGGTTCTATTGGAGAACTTCTATCTCAGAAGACAAAATTACTTATGCAACCCTTTACAACATACTATAAGGAAACCAATTCCCAAATTTAATTGAGCTAAGGACAACAAATGTAAGAGATATAGACCTGTAAACACAGCTTACATGCAAAATGTGATGTGAAATAGACACATTATGAAATAGACACACAAGGGCTCTCAGAATTTGGGTTCCATGGGAGCCCAGGTGTTACAGGGGTTACAAGAACCAAAATTACTTAAGTAGCCCTTAAGATAATGGTATAAGGAAGCTCATGTTCAAATTTGGTTGTGCTAGGATAAGAAATGTAAGAGATATAGACTTGTAAACGCAGCTTACACGCAAAATTTGGTGTGAAATGGGACACATTTTATGGACTTTTATCAGAATTTGGGTTCCATGGGTTACAGGAACCAAAATTGCTTATGCAGCCCTTAAGATAATACTATAAGGTAGCCCATGGCCAAATTTGGTAGTGCTAGGATAAGAAATGTAAGAGACATAGACTTGTAAACACATGTTACACACAAACCTTGATGTGGGACGCCGAAAGCTCTCTTTTTCTTTGAATAGTCGAGCTAAAAGAACAGTTATGGCCCTTGTTTGAACATTTCTAAATCTAGGATAAGTGACTGTTTTTATATTGAATTATATTTTAATCTAAGGGAAACAACTTCATTAAATGTGATCTCCAGTATGATGTTACTATAACTTAGAAATGATCATTATACTCCAGTTGAAATGAAGTCCCTTGGGTCAAAAGGCTCCATTTTGGAGTTCTAAATTTTGTATATAGAGATTTAAATGGACAAATTTTTCCCCCTTTAAATGACTGCTCATGGGAAACTGCTCAACTAAAAATTCAGCGCGATGGAACGTGACATGACGTGACATGACAGTGACAACAATATAGCACCCAAAAAACTCCAATTGTGAAGGTAACTCATACTGAAGATCACACAGAGTTTGCGAGGCTATATTGGTATATTGGCTAAACAACCTTGCCATTATGAAGCTTATGCTTAATGCAAATATTACACTGCCAGTTCTTGCAGTCTCAGAGAGGAAAAAGGTTCTTAAACGTTTTTCCTGTATAACTCTATGTAAAACTTACCACTGGGGCGAGACCAAATTTAACCCCAGATTAGAACAAACTTGGCAGAGGACTGATCTAGTGCTACATGTAATGTTAGAGAGATTTTTGTCTCATGACTTCAGAGTAGATTTTTCAAGTTCCCCCATCACAAGTCTTTGTAAAACGTACCCCATAAGACTGAAATTTTTATTTGCACCCTGGTGGCTTCATTTGAACATATTTATCATTTATAATCAAAAGCTGTCAAAATCTGTTAAGTTAATTTTGACATTATGTCTTGAATTTTCGTTTTACTCGAGTCCTCCTTTATAGGGAATCATACTTAATATCAATATGGTAAACCACAGAACACTTCACTAACTATAAATAAAAACAATCACATGCTAAAGTCAATCTTTTGTAAGTCTGTAAACAATGACATCTGATCAATATGAATTTTATCTAGAACAAACTACATTTATAGAGGAGCAGTGACCACAAACATTTATTCTTTCGGTCCATTTCAAGCAATGGTGGCCATCTTGATTTTCGCAGGAAACTTAATTTTAGGTAGGACTAAAGCATCGTATGAAATGTCAAGCATTGTATGTAATGTCAAGCATTGTATGAAATGTTCTTGTGAGGTGACGTGAAATTCCCGAGGTAGTCTTGTAGAAGCGATCAACAGACAGTCAATGCCCTATTTCTTTGATCAGTACATTCGCAAAATCTCAATCAATTCATGGAATCTAGATCACAGTAGATTACAGCCAAAAGGTACTGGCAGTCAAAATCCATATATCATCAAACATTTGCAATGTCATTTAGCAGCTTGTTCTGATTTTACTTTCATATATATTGTTATAACAAACATGCACTCGCTGTAAATCATACATCAACAAGTGTGACTAAGGGCCATATTCTTATATAACAACAATGCACTGTTTTATGGCTATTAAACAGGAAGATTTTGGACATTCGAAATACATCCAAGGCATAATGCCGAAGAATGCTAGCGCTGGCTGACTATAATTCCGATCAGAACAGATAAAAAGGTGTCTTAAAATAAAAAATAATACTTTATCACAAGTTGAGCTCCAGTGGGATTCAAACCCGCAGCGGTGAGAGGCGAGAAGGTTTATCAACACAACGTTTTTTAACCCCTTGATCACAGAGGCACTTTGATACCGTCAGAATAATGTGTAATATTAATAGCATAAATCATGTAAAACCAATACAAAATTCAATCATTCTTTAACAAACCTGTTCTTTGAAGTAAACTGTGTAAAAATAGCAGACATTAAACTCGATTAATTTCTAAAATATAAAACACATCTTGATCCATCAACAGGCAAATTTTACAACAGATGTACACTGTTTCTAAATCTACTGACGATGAGGTATATATATAACTTATGCAAACTATAGACACAATATAAACGGCTTTAACCAGCCAGGCCAAACCCCAAAACTCTAGCATCAAATTGAGAGTTACCAACTCATAATTTTACGTGTATCCAATTACGGTATTTTAACCCGTGAATAAACATACTCCTTTTAATCGACAATTACACATTATTATATGACCTGAATTTAAATTTAGGATAAACATGAGTAAAATTTAGTTTAAATATTAATTTAACTATTTCCTTTTTTGGAATAGATTTAATACGCTGAGAAGAAAACAAATAATTACAGATCTCCAATGAGGTTTTAACTTTCACAAACACAGCATGAACATTTTCAAAATAACTTTGGATGAAAAAGACGCAAGAATGATGGGTGTTAGTTTAAAGTATTGACTTTATTCAGTTTACCGACACAACAGAATATAAATTTAAGCATCTTCAAATCATTTTCGATGGTGCAGGCTTCTTGGAGACAGAGAAAACACAAACTTTGGGGAACCCACACTGCTTACAAGACTTCCAACAAACCATGTCTGATGAGCCAATACAAGAGACCCTGGTTGGATGGGTAAAAAACGTGAGAGTGCTACCTCCCTAATTAATAATCAGACATGAGTTATGTAAATGAATATATATGAAATGATGTCTGCGGTCTGTAACCACCATTTGCTATTCAACTTGACTTGTTCATGACCTCCAGTGAATGCATTTTCTTTAGTAGGTAATTCGTATTTTATTGATTACAACCTTGAGGAACACTTTTTTTTTCTGAACAGTCAAAACTTTTTAGTTTTCTCAAAAATTCTTAAAATTTATGTTCAAGGCAGTGGGTGGTCAACTTTCTATGTGTGTAGAATACATTGCACCAGACAATAGTATTGTCACTATCACTGTTAGTTTCAAGCTGTGTAGAATGCAGTACATCTGTCTAAAGTCTGTCTCAAATATTGTCACTATCACGTTAATGTTTTCAGCTGTGTATATTACAATAAGATGGCCTGCAGACTGTTTCTGACTTTGTTACAGTCATATATTTCTATGTGAGTAGAATACACTTTATCAATATCAAATTACACATTTTCTACAAGTTATGTATAATACAGTGAATCAGTCACTATCACATCACAAGTATGCTTCTACTTATGTAGAATACAGTGCACCAGTCTGTCACTATCACACTTACATTTTTAGTTTTGTGTAGAATGCTGTACACCAGTCTGTCACTGTCACACTTATGTTTCTAGCTGTGTAGAATGCTGTTCACCAGTCTGTCACTATCACACTCACGTTTCGAGCTGTGTAAAATGCAGTACAACAGTCTGTTCCTATCACAATTATGTTTCTAGCTGTGTAAAATGCAGTACACCAGTCTGTCCCTATCACACTTATGTTTGTAGCTGTGTAGAATGCAGAACACCAGTCTGTAGACTGTGTAACTGTCCCATACTCTGCTGTATCTGGCAATACGACTGGAACTTGTCTGCATGGCATTCAGTGCACTGCATAGCTCTGTGATTAACAAATCCTGCAAATATTGGTAAAGGCAAATGTTACTAGTAGCATTGGTTTAAAATATTGATGACATATCATATACTGTGCCAAATATGTTTTAAACGAAGACAATGACTTATACTATGAATAATTTTCAACTTCAACAACTTTGGAATGTCACAATTCAAAACAATTGATTCACTGGGTCTTTGTTCTCATCAGTTCTCAGAATCTCCAAACTTTGCAGAGACATGCCAACTGTCACAGATCGTCATAAAGTAGAAGACATTAAATGAATGTTGGAATTCATATCTTAACAAATTTAAGTAATAACAAGAGAGAAAGCCTGCTGGCGTTAAATCTGGGTTTTCCAAAATGTGAAAGATGAGTGCCTATGTATTTGGTGAAACTATTTAATAGAGCTTTTCTAGATAGAATTTTTTTTGGGAGTGGGAGGAAGCTTTAATGTTGAAAACCTAGTTTTCATTTTCAGCCGAGATGTTTGGTACATGTCAGCAACATACTGTCCAAGTTTTATAATAATTGCACATGGCAATGCTGAGATATAACAAGAGCACCGCCAATGGTTCAGACGCTCGACTTTGGTGAAATTACAATTGATAAACAAGGTTTCCATCAATTACATACAAGCTTTTAACCAAGTATAAAAGGGGCCATAATTTTGTTATAATAACAACATGGGCTATACAAGAAGCCAAATACATGCGTGATTACAGTGAAATTCCAATCCATTATGTTAAGTACTTTTGGAGATGTAAGCTTACATACAAACTTTAACCAAATTTTCAAAGAATAAAAGAGGCCATAATTTTGTTAAAATAAAAGCAGAGTTACAAAACCTGGCTGTGTGGCATTGTCTAATGATGCTGAATGCATGTGTGAAGTTTTAATCCATTAAGTAAAGTACTTTGCAAGATACAAATTTACATACAAACTTTAACCAAATTTCTAAAGTACAAAAGGGGCCATAATTTTGTTTAAATAGATGCAAGAGTTAAGTTTCAATCCATTATGTAATGTGGTTTGGGAGATACAAGCTTACATACAAACTTTAACCAGGGACGCAGACGACGATGACGACCAAGTGATGACAATAGCTCTTTTTTTCCTTCGGAAAAGTCGAGCTAAAAAATAATTGGACATGGCAATGCCCGTATAACAAAGTTAAAAAGGTTAACATAACATATATTTTGGAGTTACAGGTTACAGTTTGTTTGTTTATATGGTGTTTTACATCATTTTCAACACATGTAAGGTTATATATGACAGTCGATTTTTTTGTGGTGGAGGCAGACCACCCACTTTTCCTGGGTAGAACCAGTACTGTACACTTCCCGCCATCTGTAAGAATAAACATTCCCTCACTTACAAGTAGGTTACAGTGACCTACATTTCAAGGTATGATCAGTGCTTGGTGAGAGGATTTTTTTTTATGAAGATCGGACATGGCGTTGCTGAGATATAAAGAAAACACAAGATATAACAAAAACAAACTTAAACAAAAAGGGTAAAGCATATTTTGGAGAAAGTAGGTCATAGTGACCTAGTTTTCAGGGTATGGTCAGTGCTTGATGAAAGGAAGGTGCTGTTAAAGTTTGATGAAGATCGGACATGGTAATGCTGAGATATATAGAAAACACAAAATGTGGACGCCTGACCGCCCGCCCAGTTTACGGCAATCTACAAGACGATTTTTTTTCATAAACCAGGCTTAAAACTGTTAATGTTAAGCTGGTATGCTATATTTGAGTAAATAACATGGAGAAAAGAAAACAGTCCATATCAATATTTCAAAGAAAACTGAATCAGACTTGGAACACAGAAGGAAACTGGTTTGAATCTAATAGTGTAAAATAAGACCATAAAAGATTGCAACTTACCAATCTTCCATCCGAGAGTGTGAGAGACTTGGCCCAAACAATATTCTCCAAATTGGTGGTGAGGTCAGCCAGGAGTGGTGCTATCTGAGGGAACAGCTCACTCGCAAATCTGCAATATATTCACAAACACTGAATAGAAAATGCATAAGATATGGGGCTGTTGTAGAACAGCGATGTAAAAAGCAGATAGATATTGCATACAATTTAATTTTAGCCGGAATCATTTTGATTTGAAGGAGTAGTGCTTGTTGCAAAATATCTAGTTTGCACATATATGACTAACTAGAAGAGTGTTCCATGGAACACTTGTGTCAACTGCAATGTGCTCATTTCAGCAAGGACAATCTTAGACAGGGTGCAATCCTTCATGAATTATGGAGCAGGTTGGGTTTTTTTTGGGTTAAAGTTTTGTGAACTTTGCATTTAATAATTGATAGAAAGAACTATGTAAAGTTTCCTGACCTTTGACAAATTGTGAGCTAGGTTAGGTTGCAGGTTAAAGTTTTATGAAATGGGCATAACTCTCCCAAACTGAAAGTTAAGAGTTATTGGACATATCAATGGCATTAAATAATTGACAAGGAATAACTGTATAAAATTTCATGACCATATCTGAATATGTTTTCAAGTTGTGAGCTCGGTTAGATTGCATGACAAGGCGAATTACTCTGACACAATGGAAGTCCGAGTTATTGGACATGTGTTATGACATCCTTGGGGCGAGATGAGGATGTGTGTGAAGTTTCATGAAAAAGGTCAAATACTTTTTAAGTTATGGCCAGTTATGAAGGCTGCAAGTTAAAGTTTTATGAAAAGAGGCAATACCTCTGCCTGAATGAAAGTCAGAGTTATTGAACATGTGTAACAACATTCTTGGAGTAATATGTGTGTACAGTTTCATGAATATAGGTCAGATACCTTTCAAGTTACGGCCAATGTTGCAGTTAAATTTTTATGATAGAGTGAATACTCTGCAAAAAAATTGCAAATTATTTGTTATATTTATAAGATTTTTTATGATCGGTTCATGGTGACCTTGACCTTAAACCCACTGAACCTAAAATGTATAGGGGTCATCCTCTCACCCTACCTGTTAAGTTTCTGGCATGTGGCTACACATCTAAAAGTGTTAAAGAGCAGAAAATATTTTTAATTACCAGGTCATGGTGACCTTGAACCTATTGACCCTAAAATGTATAGAGGTCATCCTCTTTTCATAGACAATCTACCTGTATTGTTTTATGAAGTGGCTATAAGTCCTGAAGAGTCATAGCGTGGACAAGATTGTGTCTACAGATGGATAGACTGAATCCAGTATAGCACACTAAACTTTGTTTTGTGAGGGAATAAATATTCATTTATGGAATATATCATCATAATAAAAGTATTAAAAACTCAGTGATCTAGACTGTAGGAAGATTATGTTTACCTGTGATACTGAGCCTCCAACTTGAGGTAGTCTCCCTGGAATGGCTGCTGTAGTCTCTGTATTAACTGATCTTTACTCTCAATGATTGACTCTATATGACTGTTCAAACTCTTTACTTTTCCGATTCTTTTTTCTGAAAGATGAAACATACTATTAACATGCAATATGTATTGCTCTTTTTTCCAAGAATTTTATTTTTAATATGCTTATGCCTCATTTGCATAGGCCTCATTTGCATGATGTGTTTACAAATACGGTGTTTACAAAATGTTCTTATAACCGGAATAAAGAAAAGATATACGTACAGACCATATAATGGTAAAAGGTTTGAAATAGGATAAAACATCATTAACATAATATGCAACTAACGTTTCATATTCTTAAATCTGACGTCATAAAAATATTGCATAAAATGCATGTAATGTATATATTAAATATTTGCTTGATAAAATACTTTCTTTATTCGACTAAATCCTTATGTGATTTTCATAATTAAACATGGTAAAGTAGCAGTGAAGAGGTTCTGAATTTTCACTTTTGTAATGCACTATTTTTACTGCATATGGTACCAGTAGTGAACATTTGTTTTGAGTATTTTTAGCTCTACTAGCTTATAGGATGGCGAGTTGTCCATCGTCATCGTCCATTAACTTTTGCCTTGTGAACACTGTAGCACCTTCATTATTAAGCGGATCTTTAACAAACTTTGCCAGGGTCTTTATATCAATGAAAGCTCGCAACAATTTGAAAACCAGCCAGATCGGATTAGTTTCACCAGAGTTATGGTCCTTGAATTGCTGAAAAATGCCATATTTTCCCTTGTGAATACTCTAGCATCTTCATTTATTATTTGATCTTTTAATACTATATTTTAAAACTTGCAAAGATTGTTAATATCAATGAAAGCCTGGACAAGTTTGGAAACCAGCCAAATCGGATCAGTAACACCAGAGTTATGGCCCTTGTTTTTTCCTGAAATTATGTGATTTTCTGCCTTGTGGACACTAACCTTCATTTATTATTTGATCTTTACCAAACTTACAAAGATTGTTAATACCAATGGGAGTGCAGACAAGTTCATAAACCAGCCATATCGGATCAGTAACACTGAAGTTATGGTCTTTATTTTACTGAAAAAAATGCCATTTTCTTCCTTGTGACCATTCTAGCACCTTCATTTATTAATTGATATTTACCAAACTTGTAAAGATTGTTAATGTCAATGAAAGCTCAGACAAGTTCGAAAAACAGCCAGATCGGATCAGTAACACCAGGGTTATGGCCCTTGTTTTGCTGAAAAATGCCATTTTCTGCCTTGTGACCACTCTAGCACCTTCATTTATTAATTAATCTTTACCAAACTTGCACAGATTGTTAATATCAATGAAAGCTCAATTAAGTTCAAAAACCAGCGAGATCGAACTAGTATCATCAGAGTTATGACCCTTGATTTAGTTTAAAATGCTGTATTTTGCCTCGGTAAGATGATGGGGCTATCATCTTTGCTTAACTTTACCAGGTTGCTAATATCAATGAAAGCTTGGACAAGCTAAAAAATCAGCCAAATTGGATTAAAAATACCAGAGTTATGGCCCCTGATTTAGTTAAAAATGCTGTATTTAGCCTTGTTAAGCCGATAGGGCCTTCATTGGCCGGATTTCAACGAAAGTTTGCAGGGATGATCAGTCTCAAGCCTAGTTGTGCATATCATCACTGTGTTCTGGTTGAATGGCAGAGTAACGACCCTTTAAAGGTTTTAGTACACAAACTTTGTCTGGACTAGTTCTCCTGAATCCCTGGCCGAATTTCAATGAAACTTTGCAGGGATGATCAGTACCAAGCCTAGCTGTGCATGTCATCACCTTGTTCTGACTGTAATATTTTTGGCAGAGTTATGGCCCTTTATAGGTTTTAATACACACTTTATCTGGATTAGTTCTCCTGAACCCCTGGCCGTATTTCAGCAAAACTTGATCAGTATCAAGCCTAGTTGTGCATATCATCGCCGTGTTCCAGTTGAATGATTTTTGGCAGAGTTATGGCCCTTTAAAGGCTTTAATATACAAACTGTCGAGATGAGTCTCTTCTGAACTCATGGCCGGATTTCAGCGAAATGTTTTAGGGATGATCAGTACCACGCCTAGTTGTACATATCATCACCGTGTTACGGTTGAATGATTTTTGGCGGAGTATGGCACTTTAGGGGTTTTAGTACACAAACTTTGTCCGGACTAGTTCTCCTTAACCCCTGGCCGGATTTCAGCAAACTTTGCAGGGATGATGAGTACCAAGCCTAGTTGCGCATATCATTCCTGTGTTCTGGTTGAATGATTTTTGACAGAGTTATGGCCCTTTACACCCAACTTTATCCAAACTAGTTTTCCTGAACCCCTTGCTGGATTTCAGTGAAACTTGGCAGGAATGATCAGTACCAAGCCTAGTTGCACATATCGATGTCCCCACCAGAGGCTCCATATAGCCAGTAGAGCAATAAGGCCCTCTTGTGCCTCTTGTATATTCTTGTAATGCACTCACTAATGCACAAACCTCCCTTAAATGTGAACAATAATGTTGTCCTAGAAGCAAAAAACAAATTGTTTTGCCACTGGAAAACACTTTAGAAAGCATGTCAAACATAGTAGCTAGACTGTAATCATCACAGCCAGATGTATTTCTCTGCTTTCTCTTGATGCGTACACCGTATATGGCACAGCAAGGTGTTACAAAGGTGAAGATGTGAGGCATAATAGAGTATTTATTTACCTAAAGCTGAGTTAGGTCCTATGCCTTGGATAGATAGTAAAATATATGTATTCGGCTCGGATTTATTTCTGAAACTTACCAAGAACGTCTAAATGCGTAATGTCACTTGTTTCTTTGTCCTGCATACGGCACTGTATTTCCAAATTAATCTGCAATCATACATGGTCATGATGCTTAGTGCTGAACTAGGCTTGTGCTAACATATTGAGATCCAATATTCTTAAAACTTATGTTGTCTCATGGTGGACTAGCTTGTATGTTGTTTAACCATGGGACGAAAATGCGTTATTAAAATCATATTTTTACTTTAAACTGATACTGTCTCATGGTGGTTAGCTTGTATGTTATTTAACCACAGACAAATGAGTAATTTTGATATTAATCATCTTTTAAAGCTCATATTTGTATTCATCCTATTTATAGCAATCGTTGTGTATTGTTCTTTTAATATATTATAAAGTTTCTTGACATGTGTCTTGCCATATATATATAACATTGTTTTAACAAATGTATGTACATGTACATACTGTAAGTATGTTTTTGTTTGAGGACTATGTCAGACTGGTTTTAAGCCAGATATGTTATCCTTGATAAATACAGATATTATAATTATTACTAAGCCAAATGAAATTACTTATAGCCAAATATAAGTCTATAACGGATAGACTCCTTGGAAGACATTCTCAAATTTTGTAACCGCTGTAGGTTCGATCCCTCAGGGGCCTAGGAATCTTTATGTGAGGAAGCTATCCAGCTGGCTTGCGGAACGTCGGTGGTTCTACCCAGGTGCTCGCCCGTGCATGATAATTGCCCGGAGGGGCACCTGGGGTCTTCCTCCACCAATGGAAGCTGGAAAGTCGCCATATGACCTTAGCTGTTGGTGCGACTATAAAATCCAATTCAATCAATCAATCAATCAAATTTTGTAAAACAACATGGATGTGTATAAGTCAAAACTCATGATACAAACAACAGTTGCTGTCTTGGAGAGTAACTTAAAAACAGACATACCTTATTGAGCTCAGCCTTGGTTCGACTCATTTTCTTGAGGATTTTTATCAATTTAAGGGAGGGAAGATGGCTCTCCATTTCACTGTCAATACGATCTTCTTCATAATCAGCTCTCTGAAGAAATGCATTGTGTTTGTCAGAAACAGCGTAGTTTGAATAGGAATAAGGGGCCATAACTAAATTAAAAATTATATAGGCTGAGTACAGAGCCTTGTGAGATTCCACTAGTTAACAGTTTCCAATCTGAGCTCTCACCATTCACAATGACCCATTGTTTAAACACTGTTTAAATGGAATAACTTATCTATCTATTCATCCTACGTACTGCACCCTCTTTCGAGAATAATGAGTTGCTGCATGGTTAAAAGAGAAAAAGTAAAAGCGTGATAGAAGGGTGAAAGTGTGATAGAGAGAGCAAGTAAAAATGTGATAGTGTTATGTGTTAGTAAGGTATTTATAAGACCTAATTAAAAGAATGTAAAAACAGCATTTTCATTTAGAGTTTGGGATAATATTGTGTACCAATGGCCTTCTTGAAGGGATCAAGATCAGGCATTATAACGATATTATAGGGCAGACTATTCCAGTGTTCAACCGTCATTGGAAAAAATGAGTACTGGAAATAACTAGCTTTGGTTTGAAGCGAAATGTCAGGGCTAGAAATTAACATTTTCAGGTCTAGTAGTTGGGTAAAATCACTAGACCATTCTCAAAATTTACTAGCCCAATATAATATTCAACAGAAAATACTATTTTAATTCAAGTTTCGGTTTCTTTATACAAGTTTTATATTTATTGAAACTTTGGAAATATCAGGTTTTTAAAAGACCTGTTAGGTTACTAGACTGTGCTGTCACTACATAATCTATCGATTTATAATTTATTTCTTTAATACTTGAATAATTTTTTTTACAAGCCCATCGGGACTACCCAGACACAGACTTTGCTAGCCCGGCAGCATTTTTGCTAGCCTCGGGCTACAGGACTAGTGCTAATTTCGAGCCCTGAATGTATGTCAAAGGGTGCATGAGTCTTGTCAGTCTCAGTTTGTACGGCCTAATAAAAAATTATGTGTGTTTCCGGTTTCCCGACGGACCCTACTTTATCACTGCCGACCCTAAATATTTTTAGGGGAATTTTTATTTTTTTATTTTTTATTCAAATGATAGTTTTATTAGCCAGAGTTGTTAAGCATCTAATCTGGA
Organism: Cyrtodaria siliqua; assembly: GCA_037043455.1. Classification (NCBI taxonomy): domain Eukaryota; kingdom Metazoa; phylum Mollusca; class Bivalvia; order Adapedonta; family Hiatellidae; genus Cyrtodaria; species Cyrtodaria siliqua. The sequence continues at coordinate 17,491 of JAWPHD010014457.1, forward strand.
TTGCAAAGGTTATCAAAAAGTTGCCTTAGTACAAAAATGGCATAATATATGCGAACAATATATATAAAAAAAGATATCTAAAAGAAACAAACTTTTTCCTACCTACCTACCCTAACTTTTTGACAGGGTGAAACCAGAAACACACATGTTGTTTTTTTAGGCCTACGTATATTAAATAATTTAATCAAGTTATCATCATCATGGCAGGTAAACCCCACATCGTATAGTAGAGCAGTGTTCGAAATAAGGATCTGCCCGCTTGACCTTGAGAATTAACAAGAGGTCAATGACCTTGAAGCTCTACTGATTGATTTTGATTTCAGGAAGTAGTCGCTACAGACTTGTTTTTTGAAAAATTATTTTTAGCCGTGGCGGCCATCTTGAATTTCCGGCCGACCTGAAATTTTGCTAGGATCAATTAGACATCAAGAGCAACATTCCTGTGAAGTTTCATGAATATCCGCCAAGTAGTTTCAAAGGAGTAGTCGCTACAAGTTTTTACTATATAACTCTATGTAAACAAAGATGGCCGCTGACAGCCATGTTTAACGTTGAATCAAAAAAAATTTTGACAAGGACCAACATCATATCATGCTGATCATTTTAGAAAAAGTCCCATATGAATATCACTTACAGTTTTCAAGAAGTAGTCGCTACAAACTTGTATTTTGAAAAAATATTTTTAGCCGTGGCGGCCATCTTGAATTTCCGGCCGACCTGAAATTTTGCTAGGATCAATTAGACATCAAGAGCAACATTCCTGTGAAGTTTCATGAAAATCCGTCAAGTAGTTTCAGAGGAGTAGTCACTACAAGTTTTCATTATATAACTCTATGTAAACAAAGATGGCCGCTGGCAGCCATGTTTAACGTCGAATCAAAACGATTTTCGACAAGGACCAACATCATGTCATGCTGATCATTTTAGAAAAAGTCCCATATCAATATCACTTACAGTTTTCAAGTAGTAGTCGCTACAAACTTGTTTTTTAAAAACCTATTTTTAGATCTGGCGGCCATCTTGGATTTCACATCAACATGAATTTTTGCTAGGATCAACTAGACTTCATAGGCAACATTTCTGTAAAGTTTCATGAAAATCCATTCAGTAGTTTCAGAGGAGTAGTCGCTACAAAAAAAAGTTTACGGACAGACAGACGGACGCCGCACCACGGCATAAGCTCTGCTGATCTCTGATCAGTAGAGCTAAAAATGTGTCAGGCAAGTTGCTCTGGAAAGTAACATTCCCGGCGGACCATTTCCGAAAATCGCGATGTGTGTAAACTATTTTTGGTATCATAATTTCTTTCCGTTCAATTTCCATTTGGTTAGAATGAATTTTAGTGATTGCGATTCTGATTGGGTGTTAATTTTACCTCGTCCAATTGTATGATGCTATACAGTTTTATATTGTAAAAATGGCGGAGCCATTTCCAATTTTGCTAGTCAGACCGAAAACTGAACTGGAAAAAGTGCATATCAGGTACAGTGCTTTGGGGTGTATAGAATCATTGGTAGTAACAGGGAGTACGTTATAGGGAGGAGAAACGGGTTCATAAACGCTCTAGTTAATCGATTTATGTTGTCGCGCTAGAACGCCGCCATTTACTATTTTATCGATACAGGTAAATCGATCGTAAGTGCGTTACATTTGAAAAGTTAAAATTTCAGCCAACATCTCAAATTAGGCAGTTTTTACAGCCCCTTTTTACGGCTTTCTGTTATTATCAACATCACGAAATTACATTCTTGACAAAGATAAATATGTCTACTATTCACTTTTTGTTATTATTAATGCCTAATATAACCCATACTTCGTATCTCGTTTGCAATAGCTCCACACCATTTTTAATTCTATAAAATAAAAAATTTAGCTGATATCTCAAAAGGCACATTTTCATCACCTCTTTTTAGGCTTTGTCTTATAATCACCACCATGAAATTACCTTCTTTACAAAGATAAATATGTTTACTATTCACTTTTTGTTATTATTAATGCCTAAATAACCCGTAGTCTCGTATCTCGTTTGCAATAGCTATACACTGTCACCATTTTTTATTTGGTGCAGAGTGGCGCCATCTTGTTACACGGAACCGTCTGGTAAAATGTGCTTTTAAACATGCAAACAAATACACGCACGTATCAGAGGACACAATGTGAATAAATAATACTTATGTTTACATTTAGCACCTTTATTGAGTTTGTAAGTGTAATAATTTATAAGAATTTGCTGTTTTTCAAACACTCGCGAAACAACAGGAAGTAGTCATTTTCACGGAGTAGTGAAACACATGCGCGACAACATAAATCGGCAAAACGAGCCCGTTTCTCCTCCCTATAACGTACTCCCTGGTAGTAAAGAATCATTTATTGTTTAAATTCAATTTTCTCAGCTCATATATTTTAGATTATTTTAAAACTTTCCAGTCTTGAATATATATCATATAAGAATACATTTATTCAACGGTGAAATTATTTGGGACATTTTTCCATGCAAAATATATCACTATGTGCAACACCTCTCAGAAAAAATGATTCTATACTGCCTGAATGAAGTATGTTTTTGAAACGAAAAAATCATACTGTCACAATAAACTCAGAAATAAATATTTGCTGTTTTAACAAATGTTAGGGACAAAAGTCAAAATGCAATCATCAATTAAGGTAACTTGTTGAAGTTTGGCACTTTTAATGATAAAATGAAATTATGTAAATATTGGTGCAAAAACACCTATTAAAAAATCACAGTTTCAGGACAATAATATTAGAAATTATGCTATCATACAACTAAAAGGGTAAATCTAAATCAGAAATTAAATAAACATTTTCCTTTCATTTAAAAATTAGACGTTTAACCCAAGTGATTCTATACCACCCAAAGCACTGTATGAAAAAGAAGAAATTTCTTTAAATCCTTTATTAATCAGTAAACTTCTTAGACTGTAACCTGGGTTATGTCAGTTGTGTTTTAATAAGAAAATTTTAATGAGTCTTAGGAAAATTCTGTTAAAATCTATGTTATATCTATGTCAAATCACCTATAAAAATGTTCAAATTTGTTCGGGCAACTTGAAGTCGTTGTTTAGTTGAGCTTGCCCACAGGTGATAAAATGTTAAGTCAAATACTGGTTGAGGCTAATAAATTACATGCCAAGGACCCCATAAGTAGAATCGTGTGAAAAGTGGATCCTGCTAAATTTGTTCACGAAGCTGGGGCAGTGATACAAGTTGTTTTTAAAACAAGTTGCTGCAAGTTTAAATATCCGTTTGTAACATATTTCTTACTTTTGCAATATGTCCAGTACGTTCTCCGAGTAAAAGAGACTTTCTTAAAGCAGTGAGAGATTTGTCTTGTCCACCCCAAGGGTTTCCAGTTTCAGTAAGTTGTGATAAATTGATATCCATTGTGTTTCAAAATTCTTTCAAAATTCGAGCCAGCCAACAGCACAAATTCTTCTTAGTGAAGAGCTTTAGTGTCAATTGGTTTCCTGCTTTGATTAACCCATCTCTTTGAAAATCCAATGAAAACGGAACCATTCACTCCTTAATCGGAAGCCTCAGTTTTCGTCGTGTTGGTATTTGTTTTGACAGAAAATGACGTGTTTCCAAAATTGTGGTTTTAATTTTAGTTCAAAGTAAATTGTCATTGCCTCAAATATTTGTATTGTAATAGCAACAAAGACAAAGGTAAATATTGTTTTAGTTGCGGTGGTCGATGTGTTATCACACTGCTACTGCAGTAGAGGCAAATTGTTCAAACTCGCCATCGGCATCGGTTTCTAGCCAGGACAACACTTTTTACAAAAATATGATTTTTCTCAAAGATATACACACCAATGGGAAGAGTATGTTTTTACAAAAACAATGCTGTTTAAATCATCAAAATCGAACAGTAAATAAGAAAGTTATCACAATTTAAAACCCAGCTATCAATATATGTTATCTGTCCAATTGCCGTCAATAAAAGTGTATCGAGACGCTACATACATGTACGACGCTCTACATAATGTGTATGCATTTCATTGCAAACATGTGTTTATACAAATCAAAAGCGCACAAAAGCGCATCTATTTATAGAAATGGTGTTAATTTATTCAAACACAGAAATGATTATTCTTTTCAATGAAACTTAACTTAAACTTGCCTTTCCATTGGTTGCTGAGATATTTAAGTTCAAAGTTCACCTATAATCAGCAGTCAATCAACCAATGAATTTGTTGTTTTTTCCCCGCAATTTTTGTTTCATTGTTTTTTCCAGGGCCTGGTGTTTATGAATCCGAAATCTCGTTTAAAAAGTCCTCCGCTAGGCGGAGATATATGAAAATTAGTAAGGTGCCCCAACACTGCATTTTAAAAATGGCGGCGTCCAAGAATTTACGAAATCAATACAGTCTGATTTTAACGGCTTGTTTGCTGAAGATATATCAATTATTTTATTAATTACTTCATTGCGACTGATAGAATAAACTTATCTGTATTAATCCATGGTATTTTAAAAGTCAGATGTCACACTTTTATTGTCTAAAAAAGCATTTGAAAATGATGGCTTTTACATTATGACAGATTAAATCGCACATGCGCAGAAAGTGTTGTCCTGGCTACGGTTTCCCCTTGATCTATTCAGAATACAAAAATAAACAGGTAGGAAACTTCTGAATCAGTGAATTAGCCAAAATATCACGTGACACCTTAACTTTTCATTTTCAATGTTTATAAAATGTCAGATTCTGGTGAGAATACATTCAAATGATTCCTTTATATTTAAAGATTCCTACTTGAAAAATTATATTTAAGTTAATGTTAAAAACAGAATTAAGCTATCAACTTGCCAGGTTTAGAATTTCAAATCATTGTTTGGAAATTGAAAAAGGACGTTTTTCAACTTAAAAAAAATAATGGAAAATATCATTATACCCCAGTACAGTGGTTGCGGTAGTAGCGGATCATCGGTAGTAGCTGATCAGATTCAGTAGGGGAGCAGCCTTGATATTTTCCTACATCTTTCAAATATCGCAACCACGCTTGACAACGAAAAGTAGTACGTCAACTTTCGGCAACGTCAAAAAAAAAAAAATGTCCGCCATTTTGAATTTTTTAAAACGCATAATTTGGAAAATTGTGACAATTTTTGATCATGAAATTTCATTTCCCCTTTAGGTTTCGTGATTTTCGTCTGTACTGACTTTTTTTTTAGAAGCTCTACTGCGTGATAAATTCAGACCCGCCTTGTAAAATGTCGAAGCGAGGGGCGATAACTCTAAAAGATGCCATCTTTAGAATACGATTAAAATGACAACAACCGTGTGTTTTTTGTTAAATAAAGTACGAGGAGATACTTGAATTGTTGTTTTAGCTCACACATTACATGCATTTTGCTGCATATCACGAAAAGCATGTTATTTCTTTATCAAAAGTACACGAAAATACGAATTGTTTGATTTAACTGTAATTTTGACTCGACTGACCTCGCAAGAACTGCAGGCGCGTATTCGATGGAGCGGGTAGTATTGGGCACCCTCTCATATGTGAAAAGTTTACGTAACAATCGCTACTGTTCAAGATGGGAGTTGGGATGGAGAGAAGGAGGGGGAGGGCATCTGAACTGAGATTTAAAAGGATGCGCCCCATCCCCATCCCACCCCAACTAAAATCATGAAAGCTAGTTTGTTTTTGAAAGCTCTTCCAAGCATACAGTACATTCTTAAACATATTCAGATAATATATTTGTTGCTGTGTTTTTGACTAGACTGTCCAGTGTCTAATTGTCATCCGCAACTTGGCGCAGTCAGTAGCGCAGCGGATTTGTAACCGGAGGTGGTGCCACTGAGTTTTGTCGGTGTGTTCTTGGGGACGTAAACAGGGTGGTCCCGCTTATAGGTCTATCATCCGAGCATGTTAAAGAACCATAGGAATCTGTTCGATAATAAGGGTAGTGCACGGTTCCCGGATTCCTATGTATCCTTCCCCTCTCTCTGAGGCGGCTCTAAATAACCTGTACTGTGTTGATGAGCCGTTAAATATTCAATTCAATTCATCCGCAACTGCACTCAGCACTGTCATATGTACTACAGCTGTCCCATGCTAGTATCATGAATCAACCGTGGAATATATCACCCACACATAAAAGGGTTTGAGGGCCCCATCTTACTTGTATTAGTTTAAATATAGACCATTTGTCGGTTGAACCCTAAGATGAATTTTTTATCAGACAGAAACACTGTCGTAATACTTATACTGATAGCATCGAAGGAAAATAAAGAAGGCCATTTCTTTTACTTTATATTTTTAAAGTTGAATTGTGTTTTATGTCATTATAGCACATTTTAGGCCATATTTCCTGGGTAGAACCAGTACTGTGTACTTACTGCTATCTGTAAGAATCGACACTTTCTCACCTACAAGTTGAGCTCCCAGTGGGAATTGAACCCGCAGCGGTGAGAGGTGAAGATGAGAATGTATACAAATATAAAATGCCAACCGAACATCTCAACTCAATATGTCCATGGGACTTGAATGAACGCACTGAAAACAATCCGTGGAAAATTGTACTATGCAAGAATATATATTCATAAATAAATTTTATTTTGATGCAAAATCGATATGCTCCTCTAGACATCATAGATAAAGATCATGTAAAGTTTCGAAAAGATTGGTTAAAAACTGTGGAAGGATATAGACGCACAGATAACTAACACCATATGCCGCCTCACCTTTCAATGGTAAACAATAAACATTTAAGGTACATATTAAGGCCTTAAATATTATCTTTCATGACTAAGTAAAAAATATGTAACAAGTCAGATATCAAAATGAATTATTTATTTGATTTAAAACATTTTATTTCAAATATTTACATCAAAACATCCCAAATATAAAGGGTATTACATAAAAAATTAAATTGCATCATACAATAATTGTTTTTATTTATTAAAGGGACACACAGCATTTATCAAGTTTTTATCAAGCATTAAAATGTAATTTATTTTCACTTTACACCCGCTTGCATATATTTAAATTATAAGTTATAACATTTTGGAGTTTAAAAAAAAGAAGATTGCTGCATGTCCCTTTAATATGTAATTGTTTATATGGTGCAAGCCAATTTGAACATACATGTATGTGGGGTTATATATATATACATGTATCTGTTTGTTATTTTTTTGGTGAGGAAGACCACTCACTTTTCTTCTGGGTATAAACGGTAATATACACCTCCTGCCATCTGTTATTCCACAAACTTTTATATAATCCAATAAAATTCAGAAAACATTTTAATCCAATAAATAAATTGGGCACGGCCGGTCAGATTAACAGAAACACATTTATATTTTCATATTAGCCCTTATTTTGAGCCACTCCAATGAACTATCCAGTTAATGTCGCCAACGATCCACCTTGTGTCTACAGTCGGATATGCATGTTGATATGATATTGTGCTGGCTGAACTGGTGATCCTCTTACTAGACATATTTTTCTTGAAGTTGATGCTAGTACTGTCCGTATGAGGTATTGCTGATTCATGATTCATAAAAAAAAAAAAATATTGTACACCATCTTGTTATTATATACTATTCTTGTTCGTTTAAGTATTTCTGATTCTGTTGTTAATGTTGTAAAAAGTTATATGTGACTACTTGTTTCAATAAAATCCTCCCATATATATTGGGACATCACTAACTATTTTCAGCTAACTCCCAGCATCTCAGGACTCCAGGCTCTGAAAATAAAAATGACATACATGATATTTTGTTTCAACTTAAATAGGTAACAAGTTGTAGAACTGAAATATGTAAATGAATAGTGATTATAGAACTTTTTTTACATGTACAATAAATTAAAAATAATCGTTTTCTGCTAAATCAACACATTTATTACCGGTATACCTTATTTAGAGCCGCCCCAAATGACACATAGGAATTCGAGAACCTGTCTTACTCTTACTAATGTATATATTAATAATTTCTATGGTTGTTTATCGTGCTTGGAGGATAGACTCCCCAGTTTCAATCCCAATCAAACAAAAGAGGCTGAGGAACAAACAAGACTGAGGGAAGATGTATTGCCCGAAACCATAGACGAAACTCAGTGGTGCATGTGTGACTTGAACCGGAAGCTCCAGATTGCTATCATCCACCATGCTATTGCTGGGCCATGCCAGCACATTATGTTAAGTCGGGGTCTTGGTTAAATTTAATAATTTAGATGTAATACAGGGACCTTTTTATTTTGTTTGTTTAATTTTACATATGTACTAAGCACAATATGACCTATTTATGTGTCGATGTGCTGTAAAACACCATTTTTATTTTTAGTATAAAAAGTCTGAGACTAAGTGCAGGCACAGACCTAATAACAAATTATTAATATGTCTGTGGTGCAGGACTGGTGCACAATGCCACATATTTTGCAAAGAACAAACATTGATAAATTCATAGATTTTTTGAAGCTGCGCTTACCTACATACTGGCTAATACAAGGCTCTTGATGTAGTTATACTGTGAGACTGGGAAATTTGACTTGAATCTGGCTATGGTAATACTGCACACTGCCTCTAGCTAACTTAGTCTTAGCAGACCTGAAAAAAACAAGTCATATATGATATTGTTTCATTTGTTTTTAATATTAATAACTCTGTCCAACTTTCTCAATGCTAACAATGTCAGCATTCCATAACATTTTACTTAAAACACAACTGGAATTGAAAGTGGTGCTTTCCAGAAGATGATACTGTCCAAAATGTATGTCACAGGTGGCATTCATGAACAAATAGTAGATTTTCAAGGCTTACATTTTCATCAATTATTCATCACTCATGTGTTCTAAACAATTATCAGAATTAAGTTAATATATATCAACCACCACCGTTTTACATGTTTCAACGTTAAACACTTGTCATACAGAAATTAAAAGTGTATTTACTTACAAAGGCTACAGTGCAGACAATGCCATGACCCATTTCAGGCATTTGCTGGTGTGTTCCACTTTTCAATTTTAATTCTCTACATTGTCTACTGTAATAGATCTATTTGTTTGTATTTTGTAAATTACGCACTCATGCAAAACTTGGAATTGTATACGATCGTGATTGTAACACTGTTTTAATTCTACTTCTGTGCAAATAAATTGAAATAATCCTCGGTCACCGTCAATCGGGCCGTATGTGTAAACGATCTATCTGTGTATGTACACGGATCAGCATTATTTGACCTTTGAATGTGTGTGAGCTATTTTTAGCACATTCCTTAGCTATTTATAAACGTTCAGTTCAATTCACAATATTTAGTTTCTGTGACTGTGTATTGACCATATGATGTCAATTTGTCCAGGGAGAAGTGGGTTTGTGGCCTGTGACTGACTGGCCCTGGGCTGGGTGTTTTTCTGTGTCGTCGCCATTTTGAATAGCCTCTGAAAGAGTGAAATGCAGGTACCAACTTTCAAAACGGGCACGCAAAATGTATATTCACGAAAAAATAAGAAATTTTCAAAAAAGGTAGATCAGGTAATGATCTTCGACTCCTGTCAATTTCAACAATATTTAAGAATATACAATTTTTGTACCTGTTTTGAAACATTGGCAATTTCGAAGAAAACAAAAACTAGTTTTTTTCGATCTTCGCATTTGTACCGCGATTTCCGACTATGATATCTCAATAAAACCTGTCAACACGATTGTTTTATAAATCTCCGACATAATAACTGACTTCTGATATGATTTGTTTTCTTTGCCATCTAGTATAAGCTTTAAACTAGTGTTTCTAAACAGAGTACTATAAAATCTGCGCATCTGCACGTGCTTGCAAAATGGGAACTACGTTGCCTCCAACCCCAATTATTTATGTTTGAGTTATGCGGTTCAGGCACGTGAAATGACTTGTCTGCTCCTGTACTGATTATGTTTACATTTCATATTATATTCAGCTTGTATGCATTTATTTTTTTGAAACTTTTCATATTTGAAGATTGATCATATAAGCTTTAGCGCAAAGATTCGGGACATAAGGCTAACGCTAGGATTTAGAATCTGGCTAAAGCCCTAAAAATTCCTGTAGCCAGATTGGAATGTCTTTAGCCAGACTTTTGCTGATATATTTTGGAATTTTAATTGAAGGCACTAAAACCTTACGTCTGCATACACATCAAAAAGTAAGTTAAAAGAGTATGCTTTAATATTAACCTATAGGGTATCAATATTTCCATATCATATGCATGCTGCATTCATCTTTGGTTGATTAGCACAATATTCAAAACTTCTTAAAAATTGTATTTAATTTAATGTGTAATTTAATTTTTAAAAATTGTCAAGACTGAAATTTTAAAAAGGACTGAATGAATGCATGTAAGAGTCTGTGACTCAGTCACTGAAATTTTAAAAAGTACAGAATGAATGCAAATTGGAGTCGTTGACTCAGTTTCTGGCTGTTTCCTTTTAACAGGGGTTCCAAAGAAGCTAGAAAGATCGCTTCGCATTGTGAGACTAAATTCAGAAATGCTTCATACACCATGACTATCAAGCATAGAATAAGTAATAAAAGCCACTTCATTCTAAAATTGTACAAATATTTTTAGTAATCGCACCTTGTGTATTGACTTTAGACAGAGACATATCTGGCTTATTAATTCTTATACAAACTTTGTCAAACTTTCTGTTTTGATCAGCCATTTTGGCATTAAAAGGGCACCATGTTATTTGATGTTTTACCCAGCTATTGATAATATTGAGTGCGGGGATACAGCACAGGAGGCAATTTGACAGCGGTTTTTAATAAATACTGCATCAGTTAACTTTATCAGTCCAAATTGATTGACGCTATTTAGCTAACAAAACCCAGCGGAATATCGGCTTATTAACAGTCAAAGACTTTGTATGTTAGAATCGGAGATTTTCCGAAAGAATTTGTAAATTATGTAATGATAAGGTGGTGGAAGATGAAATGCACTTTATATGCACTTGCCCTTTATATCATGATATCTTTATATGAACATATCTGACTTTATCTCCGGATCTACGACGTGCAATGATAAAGATACATTCTTATATCTACTAACTTCTAAAGAACCAGAAATTCTGCAACATTTCATTTAATTTGTCTAACTGTTTCTGTTTAAGAAAAGAAAAATTGTCAAAGTCCAACAGTTAGTTAAGACATGTATCATTCTTTATTTATAACTATCTCGTTGCCAGTCAGATTTTCTGTTTACTTCGGTACTGTCTGGAGACTTAATGGAAATACACAAATATTTTGTTTATTCCTGGGGATACAATTTTACATAATTATTTGTAATTATCATATTTTGTATATGTTTTGTAATGTCTTCAGCCATGGTACTACGTTTAGTGCTAATTACTGATTACAATTTTGACTTGGCATTCAATAGATTTCAAATTTATCCTCGGCTCATTTCCCGCACATTAATAGTCGTGCACCTCGTTCTTTCCCCATCTGTATTTGGGTATTCATAAACCTATGATGTCATTCAGGTAATTTTTTAAACTAAATTGAATTTTTGACAGCTCCTCGTCATAATGTAGAAAATCAAAAGTATTCTGAGAAGTCCCTATCCCGTCATCAACTGGCAAAGTTTACAACAGATGTACATGTATACCACCAACCTCCGCGCACTGATATTGTACAGGATTCTCAATAGACTTTAAAAGTGAAGAGTCAAATGACCCTTGACTCAAAAATCCGAAGGGTCAAAATTGAAATGTCAAAAGTAAAATATAAATCAAAACAAATCGAAGTGCCGTTTTATAAAACATCCTTTAATAACTTTAATTTTTGTGAATTCTGTAAATATTGTATTGCCAAGAAAGGTGTGCAAGGATATGCATTTGAACTTAAAAAACTACTATTCCATTTTACAATAATGTGTCATTATGTCAAAGATTCAAAGTTATGAAAGGCTGTTTAATAAGTTATTGGTGATATTATATATTATAAGTTATTGGTGTTATTATAACACTAGCTCTCTTATTTTCTGCTTCTTCGGGGTCAGGCTGTACCTAGGGTGCATCTATAAACGTCCGTATGTAAAAATAAAAGGCACCCGAAGACGTCAAATAAATGAGACTACCTCAGACAGTGCATCCCCAACACACAGGCAGTTTCGTAGACTGCGATGACATAAATGAAAATATACTTCTTTGCGCCATTGTGTATTGAACATACATACATAAATTAATAAAGTCCGTTACTCGACAGCACAAAAATAGTATGTCAACACAAAATATCACAATGCGTAATGTCCGGTAAGTTTTGACTGAACGATAACCCAGGTTAAAATAGCGCTGTTTATGTACATTTCGCCGTTTTATAAATATTTAAATTATCCTCATTAAAATTATATTTCTTTGTTCTTTAAAACGTGCGTAAAACAAAATTAACAATTAACAAACAATAAACACAAATAAAAAAACAACGTCAACAAACACAAATAAAGTCGATTTTATATTTTTCACCGATTTTATATTTTTCACATGTTTGACCGCTAGCATTTGTTTTATCTCAGTTCGGTCTAATTAACCGGTAATCAATCAGAAGCCGGTAGCAATCAATTGAACAGTTAATCCAATCAAGTCATAATAGTCTCCACCCGCAAAAAGCATCATAAACTTCAAAGATAATCGTTAAATTATTAACACAATAGCAGCGATTAGATTACACAGTGACACCATTTACAGACAGGTTATTTCCGCCTCTGTGCCACAAGCTGTGACAGCAGCGAATTTGATTGGTCGAGAGGCGATCATGGTCGTCAGGCAAGGTGTCAATCACTGTTATGCAGCGCATGCTCATTATTGTGATGGTTGGGCTAGCGAAAACGTGTATTGGATTGATGCTTGGAAGCAAATACACGTGCGTCATAAAAACGCACCGGTGGTAATTTAGCTGTGTCAAAATTGGGTCAGATTGAATTTCCATGTGTCAAAAGGCGTGTGTATGCGTCTGTTGAGAACCCTGATTGTAGCCAATAATCCCTGCCACCATGCAAATCACATGACGATAGCTGAGGCCATATAATTACAAAATGGCGATACACTACTTAATGCTTGGTACAGCAAATTCTTGCCGTAACCAACAGGTAAATTGGCAATAACATCATCACTTTCGAGAAGATGTTGAAAACATTCAACCTGTTTTGGCTTGGATTTCGAAATACCAACTCTTTACGCATATTCAATTTCAGATGTTTTAAGGACCAGTTAATTAACCTATACTTATAATTGGCGCATATACATTCTTTTCTGACCTGAACAACTGCAAAAATTAACATGCAAAAATCTGAATCACTTGACTGTCATATTGGTATAATACCATAGAAAAAACTATGGAAGCTAATTCGGGTCATATTCCAAAATTATATAAATTGAAATCGGAACATGAAATTGGGGATATACATGTAATCTAGTTAAGGCAAGAGCACATCTGACAAAGGTAAAACACTTCAAAAAAAAAAAGAAAGAGACAGTTATTGAGTTACCCGGCAAAGCAATCACAGGTGAATCAACTAGACAGAAAATATTGAAGAGTCAGGAAAAAAGAAAGCTGATAACTTTTTAAATAGTCTTTTAATGGTAACTTGCCCTTAGATGTCAGTTCTTTTGATGTAAAACATTAACAAGTTATAGTAACAGTTTTCGTAGCATAAATAAACCTAATAGATATACGCACAAGTCCTGAAATATAATTACACCCCTGCTTTCACAAAGTGAAGTGGGGGCTAATAAGGAATCACATTGTCCTTAACATCCCATCGCGTCGCGTAGCATATTCTTGTTCCCCACATCGCATTTTGTCCTGTCCCATTGCGTAAAACATTTTCATTATTGCATTCCACAAACAATTTTTGAATGAATTGTTCCCAGACTTCACATACATAAAACAACTGATGACCTTATGTTCCTCTCGGTGCTCAGTTAAAATATTCTTGAGAGACAGGCCCTGAATTAATACTGACAGGCCCTGAATTGATTATATAGTAAAATATGTAAAAAGGGACAAGCCCCAATCAGATTTTGACTCACCGGGCTTGGGGCTATCCTATTTTTTGAGCACTGCCCCTACATCTCCCATTGTTGATTGCCTAATTTATTACAGAATTATGGCCCTCAGTTTATAATTTAAGCGGGTGTATTCATCACTTTCAGTGATAGTTCTAATTACCACTGTAAAAGCTTAATGCCTTCTGGAGTGAATTGGGAGTCATAGAATTGAAGGTACAGCATAGTGTGCGACAAATGATGACATAGCAAGTTTATTTCATTGAGTCTATACGTCAGATATTTTGTCAACACCATAATAAATATGACAAAATCTAAATCATCATGATTTTTCGTATTGATTCTGTTTTTTTCGTAACAACAATCCAAATTCAAAGAGTTGCGCATAATTCTTTTCTGTTTAAACCTAATAAAATTATGTGATAATTTAGTTATTTTCTACATGTATTTGTAGGTTTGTCCACTATGGCGGAGAAAATGAATGTCGCCAACAACCCATTTGCTGCTCTGTTTCCGAGTCTTTATCAAGCGGAGCAGTACATTGCCAACAAACATACACAATCAGAATCAGGTACGATTTGGTCATGATTCCTTGTCTGCGAAAAGTTTTAAAAGTAGGCAGTTGATTTATAGTCGCAGCATTTTTTCCCTTCATAAACAGAGGCTATTCCCCTAGGAAAGTAACCCACACTTACTTTCTCAATAATGTTTTGTTTTAGATACATTTATAGAAGAAAGTTTATTTGAAATGTGACTAATATATATATATATAAATATGCTCTTAAGGCATGTTTGCACACCCAAATATTCAATTTCTCTTCACCTTATTTCTAAAAAATCGCCCTATTTTTTCCTCTTTATCTCGAAAATTGCACTGTTTCTTTTCCCTATTGGAGGGCATGGTCTCTTGCCCTGTTTCCGAAAAAAAGCCCAGATGGTTCTTCCGTTTCTTGTTGTAGTAGTAGTATACTAATAGTAGACCAGTCAGTTGACCAAAACAGGAGTGAAAATCACCCGCCTGCCAGCTATAAAGGAAAGCTCTGATTTTACAGCCTCAGTCAGGTTTGTTTATATAAATCTATTTGACAGAGTCTAGGGTAAGCCATGAAACATTTTCTGGATTCTTTGATCTCTCTTTTTCTTTCTTGCTTTGGTCTTTTTTTTTCTTTATATGTTTCATCACCTTTACTGTACTGTGAATTAAATTCTCCATATTTTCTTTCAATGTAAATGGAGGATGAGCCTGGCATGTTCATCCCTGTTTGGCACCATATAACCTTTTTTGTGTTGGTGCGCCGTACAACCCAATTTAGTTCAGTTAAATAGCCATCACAGATGTGTTTGTGTAACCTTGTGGTGTGTATCACTGCAGTTATTGAGGAGAAGCCATTCCAAGACACACCACCTCGATCTCTCAACGAGGAAGAAGTCAAAGAATTAGCCACAAAGAAAACATATGTGAACTATCTGCTGGAGAATATATTTTTCATAACTCTTGATAAAGGTATGTAAATATTCAAGAACGATTCTTAGCAGTCAGTGTCTATGGATACCTACCGTATTTCCCTTGTAATAGCGCCCGGGCACTATGCAAAAGCAAAGTGAGTGCTCTTATTGGTGTGCTCTTATTGGGTTTCTTTTTTTCTTTTTCATTTGGTTTACACTTTGAACCAGTTCTTGCCAGATTGTATACCCCAAATGTCATTCACACTAAATCTAAATCTTTCTTTTTATTTTACAAATATCAAACATAAATTAAATTAAATTTTAAAGATTTCATAGATTTTTTGGATTTTCTATGAAGGTAAGTCTGGGTGGGTTGGGGGGCATTTTTATTGGGGGAAATACGGTATGGTTTTGTCAACTGTTTTAACACCATTGCAATAGATATCCGAAGGGTAGTTGTCATTAGTTATTGTTCCAAAATGAGATAATAATTGCCAAAGTGCAGCAATAAATATTTATCATCCTCCAAAAAATCATTGAAGCAGATTGGTAGATTGCCATGGCTCCACATTACCTAAATATTGTATTGATGAGTCATCGAACAACAATTCTGTAGAGTTCAAGTCGAGTGCCCTTATTTGGTACTATTAATACTTAATGTTTTACCTTGTTATAAGATATCCTAGTAATACACAGTATGAGGCAGTCTAGCTCAATTAGAATGGGCCACAATGATTATAATGTCAAGGCTGCAGGTTTTTTGTGTTGATGACTTTCTGATAAATGTGTTGAATGTAATATTGCTGTTTTTTGCTATTACAGAAGCTTCAAACGATGAGGAACGCCCCTCATATTGTGTGTACATGTCTGGTCTGGCAGACACTCTAGATGGGCAGATCTGGCTGGACATAGACTGTCTAGAGCAGGTAGGTCACTCACTGATACAATTCCCTCATTCGATGTATGTACATGTCTGGTCAGGTAGGTCACTAACACATTTCCCACATTGTGTGTACATGTCTGATCTGGCAGGCACTCTGGATGGGCAGATCTGGCTAGACATAGACTGTCTGGAGTAGGTAGGTCACTGATGCATTTCCCATATTGTGTGTACATGTCTGATCTGGCAGGCACTCTGGATGGGAAGATCTGGCTAGACATAGACTGTCTGGAGTAGGTAGGTCACTGATGCATCTCCCACATTGTGTGTACATGTCTGGTCTGCCAGACACTCTGGATGGGAAGATCTGGCTAGACATAGACTGTCTGGAGTAGGTAGGTCACTGATGCATCTCCCACATTGTGTGTACATGTCTGGTCTGCCAGACACTCTGGATGGGAAGATCTGGCTAGACATAGACTGTCTGGAGTAGGTAGGTCACTGATGCATCTCCCACATTGTGTGTACATGTCTGGTCTGCCAGACACTCTGGATGGGCAGATCTGGCTAGACATAGACTGTCTGGAGTATGTAGGTCACTAACACATCTCCCACATTGTGTGTACATGTCTGGTGTGGCAGACACTCAGTAGGGGCAGTTCTGGCTTGGCATAGACTAAGTTTAAACATATTCATTTTACATTGATTGCAAAAGAAGTTCTTGCAATTTTTTTTAATCACTCATGATGGCTTAGTAGAATGAGTACTAAGGCTTAGTAGAATGAGTACTAAGCAATATGGATTAATGATCTTGTTTGAGAATAAATAACATGTCAACTTCGAGGATCGAACCCATGACCTCTCAGTCTGACACACTACCGCACACTCCACTCATAGACTGTCTTGAGCAAGTAGGCCGCTAATGCACATGACTGTCCGGTCAGATCTGGCTGGACATCTTTAACAGGCAGGTTCCATGTCTAGTAGTTTTGCAGTAAACCAGTTTGAAAAGGAGGGATCAGAAATACCTAACACATTTTATTTGGCAATGATATTGACTATGATTGCCATATATATGTAGAATACATGTTATTATAGCTTTGAATAATATGTTTCTTGTTGTGACAATCTAATGCTAAATAGTTACGCATTTTACTTTTACTTTAATTGCACATATTATCCTGACACGTTTTGCTTTAAATACTGGTTTGCTGAATTCACCAACGCAAAGATGCGAATTGAACAAGTATGTCATTATTATAAACTTTTTCTGTATCTTTACTACTCTGCAGTCTGGATTGGGATCTTGCTTAATTTGGTTCGGAGTAATAATAATTTGCTATTTACAGGCAGTGTTTGAGCGCCTTCTGCTGGAGAATCCTGGTGAGGCTGTCATCAATACACAGTCTGTCAGCACCAAACCTACAGACGCCTCCTTCGCTGGTGAATCTCAAGTTCTAAGATACCTCTTCCAGTGTTACGAGCGAAGCAGGAGCATACAGGCATCCAAAAAGGTAGAAGCATGCATACAGTCAAGGTTGCATGAAAAGAAAAAAAACACATACTGATATCATTTTGAGTGACTAGGGCATTTTGGTACATTCTCTCCAGATTTGATTTTGGTAAATCAAAGGTTGGCTGCTGGTATCCCTATTGCTTTTTAGCCCATACCGGTCAAGACCAGAGGAACTATGGAATTACACTCCGTCATTTGGTCATGTTTTGTTTCTGCTCAATAACTTGAGGGGATTTTTATGAAACTTGACCACAAGGTATGGCTATTGGGAAGGAAGCTCAGGAATGTTATTGGAGTCATTTAGTCAAAGGTCAAGGACAGTTACTTACAGATAATTAGTTGTCAATAGCTTTACATTCCTTTGAGGGATTTTAATGAAAGTTCACCATAAGGTGCTCGCCAATTCATGGAAATGAAGCTTGGGATTGTTATGCGGGTCATTTATTGAAAGGTCAGTGTCACTGTTACAATAAATAGAAATTTGTTTTCATCTCAATAAAATCTTAAATTTCCCATGAGTTTTTTTTTTTAATGAAATTTGGCAGGTGTTTTAAGTGCAATGATGGGGTTTATGCATAACAATGGAACGTATTAGGGTATGGGGGTGAGGATTTTATTTGGACACCTTTTTTTAACCAAAAAGTATGTGGTTAACCACACAACAGGTTTGTTAGGCTAAAATGGCCACACAAATATACATTTGTGAGTCTATCCATCTGTCCGTATGAAAAGTTTTTTACATTTAAGTTTTTTAGCTCGACTGATCAGAGATCAGCAGAGCTTATGCCGTGGTGCGGCGTCCGTCTGTCCTTAAACTTTTATTTGTAGCGACTACTCCTCTGAAACTACTAGATGAATATTCATGAAACTTTACAGAAATGTTGCCCATGAAGTCTAGTTGATCCTAGCAAAAATTCATGTTGATGTGAAGTCCAAGATGGCCACCAAAGCTAAAAATAGATTTTTATAATACAAGTTTGTAGCGACTACTTCTTGAAAACTCTAAGTGATATTGATATGGGACTTTTTCTAAAATAATCAGCATGACATTATGTTGGTCCTTGTCGAAAATAGTTTTGATTCGGCGTTAAACATGGCTGCCAGCGGCCATCTTTGTTTACATAGAGTTATATAATGAAAACTTGTAGCGACTACTCCTCTGAAACTACTTGACGAATTTTCATGAAACTTCACGGGAATGTTGCTCTTGATGTCTAATTGATCCTAGCAAAATTGAAATTCAAGATGGCCGCCACGGCTAAAAATAAATTTTCAAAATACAAGTTTGTAGCGACTACTTCTTGAAAACTATAAGTGATATTGATATGGGATTTTTTCTAAAATGATCAGCATAACATGATGTTGGTCCTTGTCAAAAATCGTTTTGATTCGGCGTTAAACATGGCTGCCAGTGGCCATCTTTGTTTACATAGAGTTATATAGTAAAAACTTGTAGCGACTACTCCTCTGAAACTACTTGGCGGATTTTCATGAATCTTTACAGGAATGTTGCTCTTAATGTCTAATTGATCCTAGCAAAATTTCAGGTCGGCTGGAAATTCAAGATGGCCACCATGGCTAAAAATAGATTTTCAAAATACAAGTTTGTAGCGACTACTTCCTGAAATCAAAATCAATCAGTAGAGCTTCAAGGTCATTGACCTCTTGTTTGTTTAGTCCCTTTGACAGACTGACAGAGCTAAAGCTGGCAATCCTGTCCCACGGACACATTTTCTGGTTTCATTAGGATTGTGACTGTAGCACACACCATAGCAGAAATGTGTTGTAAATCAATCTAGCACTGTAGGCTTCAGTGAAATAATGTTGTTTCTTTTGATCCCGCAGTATGAGGATTACCCCGCAGAGATAGAGAAATGTTTTGATGTGATTCTACTGAACGGCAAGACGTGCATGCAGCAGTCAGAGCTGTATCCCAACCAGGTGTTACACAAACAGTTTATAGATCTGTACTTGGAACTCAATGACTACCACTCAGGTATTTGAAATTTTGGGTAACCATTGCTGTTTAACTTAATAGAAGTTTTGAATTTTGTGAGGCTATTTCAGTCATTTAATGGTAACATATGCTGCAGGTGTCTTTAAAATATGTTCGCATTTTTTTTAAATCAGCTATAACTATTGCAAAATACTTTGAGGATTACATTTGGTAGCATACGTAATTATTCCAATATATGATGCCCAGATTGGACTATATCTACTGTCTACTTCATTGGTCCCGACACATGGCATTTCAATTTTCTACAGGTTTTCTTCTTTCCTCCTGCAAGTCTGATTTGTATAGGTGAGAGTCTGCTGCCATGGCCCAGTGGATAGCATGGTGGATATGAAAGCAGAGGACCAAGGTTCAAGGCTCACTGGTGCCACTGAGTAGTGTCTGTGTGTTCTTAGGCCCCTTAGCCTCATCCTTAGGATGGAGTCTTATCCTTCAAGCACCTTAAAGAACCATAGGGCAGGTTCCCGGATTCCTACGTATCCTTCCCCTCACTCTAGGGCAGTTTTAAATAACTTATACCATGTTGTTGAGCCATTTAACAACATTCAATTCAATTCTTTATACAGAAAAAAAACACTTTCTGTTTTGCTATAGATGGCTTCTAGAGCAAACTTGTTTGTACTTTCCAGTATTTAACTTGTATAATAATATTGCAGTTTTATATTTTAAAAAAAAAAGGAGTTTTAACAAATAAATGCTGTTGTATTTACAGACAGCAGCATGGTGAAGGATTTTTTCACAGGCATATGTGAGGAGATAGATCGTAGTAAAGAGGACGGTTCCCTACTTCAGGTGTTTACTCCCGTGTTGCACATGGTGGCTGGAAAGTTCAGTAAGGACTTCACCATCATGCACCCTGAGGTTAATGGATACATAGATCTTCTCATGTTCTTCACAAAGAATGCTCCGCTGGCAGAGGTACATCTTTTATACTTTTTAGCTCTACTGATCAGAGATCAGCAGAGCTTATGCCGTGGTGCGGTGTCCGTCGTCCGTCCGTTAACTTTTTTTTTGTAGCGACTACTCCTCTGAAACTACTGAATAGATTTTCATGAAACTTTACAGAAATGTTGCCCATGAAGTCTAGTTGATCCTAGCAAAAATTCATGTAGATGTGAAATCCAAGATGGCCGCCAAATCTAAAAATAGGTTTTTAAAAAAAAAGTTTGTAGCGACTACTTCTTGAAAACTCTAAGGGATATTGCTATGGGACTTTTTCTAAAATGATCAGCATGACATGATGTTGGTCCTTGTCGAAAATCGTTTTGATTCGACGTTAAACATGGCTGCCAGTGGCCATCTTTGTTTACATAGAGTTATATAATGAAAACTTGTAGCGACTACTCCTCTGAAACTACTTGACGGATTTTCATGAAACTTCACAGGAATGTTGCTCTTGATGTCTAATTGATCCTAGCAAAATTTCAGGTCGGCTGGAAATTCAAGATGGCCGCCACGGCTAAAAATAGATTTTTAGCTCTACTGATAGAGATCAGCAGAGCTTATGCCGTGGTGCGGCGTCCGTCCGTCCGTCTGTCCGTCCGTTAACTTTTTTTTTGTAGCGACTACTCCTCTGAAACTACTGAATAGATTTTCATGAAACTTTACAGAAATGTTGCCCATGAAGTCTAGTTGATCCTAGCAAAAATTCATGTAGATGTGAAATCCAAGATGGCCGCCAAATCTAAAAATAGGTTTTTTTAAAAAAAGTTTGTAGCGACTACTTCTTGAAAACTCTAAGGGATATTGCTATGGGACTTTTTCTAAAATGATCAGCATGACATGATGTTGGTCCTTGTCGAAAATCGTTTTGATTCGACGTTAAACATGGCTGCCAGCGGCCATCTTTGTTTACATAGAGTTATATAATGAAAACTTGTAGCGACTACTCCTCTGAAACTACTTGACGGATTTTCATGAAACTTCACAGGAATGTTGCTCTTGATGTCATATTAATCCTAGCAAAATTTCAGGTCGGCCAGAAATTCAAGATGGCCGCCACGGCTAAAAATAGATTTTTAAAAAATAAGTTTGTAGCGACTACTTCTTGAAAACTATAAGAGATATTGATATGGGACTTTTTCTAAAATGATCAGCATAACATGATGTTGGTCCTTGTCGAAAATCATTTTGATTCGACGTTAAACATGGCTGCCAGCGGCCATCTTTGTTTACATAGAGTTATATAATGAAAACTTGTAGCGACTACTCCTCTGAAACTACTTGACGGATTTTCATGAAACTTCACAGGAATGTTGCTCTTGATGTGTAATTGATCCTAGCAAAATTTCAGGTTGGCCGGAAATTCAAGATGGCCGCCACGGCTAAAAATAGATTTTTAAAAAATAAGTTTGTAGCGACTACTTCTTGAAAACTATAAGAGATATTGATATGGGACTTTTTCTAAAATTATCAGCATGACATGATGGTTATCCGAGTCGAACATTATTTTGATTCGACGTTAAACATGGCTGCCAGTGGCCGTCTTTGTTTACATAGAGTTATATAATGATAACTTGTAGCGACTACTCCTCTGAAAATATTTGACGGATTTTCATGAAACTTCACACGAATGTTGCTCTTGATGTCTAATTGATCCTTGCAAAATTTCAGGTCGGCCGGAAATTCAAGATGGCCACCATGGCTAAAAATAGATTTTCAAAATACAAGTTTGTAGCGACTACTTCTTGAAAACCATAAGTAATATTGATATGGGACTTTTTCTAAAATGATCAGCATGACATGATGGTTATTCAAGTCAAACATTATTTTGATTCGACGTTAAACATGGCTGCCAGTGGCCATGTATGTTTACATAAGAGTTATATAATGATAACTTGTAGCGACTACTCCTCTGAAACTACTTGACGGATTTTCATGAAACTTCACAAGAATGTTGCTCTTGATGTCTAATTGATATTAGCAAAATTTCAGGTCGGCCGGAAATTCAAGATGGCCGCCATGGCTAAAAATAGATTTTTAAAAAATAAGTTTGTAGCGACTACTTCTTGAAAACTATAAGAGATATTGATATGGGACTTTTTCTAAAATGATCAGCATGACATGATGGTTATTCGAGTCGAACATTATTTTGATTCAATGTTAAACATGGCTGTCAGTGGCCATCTTTGTTTACATAGAGTTATATAATGAAAACTTGTAGCGACTACTCCTCTGAAACTACTTGACGGATTTTCATGAAACTTCACAGGAATGTTGCTCTTGATGTCTAATTGATCCTAGCAAAATTTCAGGTCGGCCGGAAATTCAAGATGGCCACCACAGCTAAAAATAGATTTTCAAAAAACTAGTTTGTAGCGACTACTTCATGAAATCAAAATCAATCAGTAGAGCTTCAAGGTCATTGACCTCTTGTTAAAAAATAAGTTTGTAGCGACTACTTCTTGAAAACTATAAGAGATATTGATATGGGACTTTTTCTAAAATGATCAGGATGACATGATGTTGGTCCTTGTCGAAAATCGTTTTGATTCGACGTTAAACATGGCTGCCAGCGGCCATCTTTGTTTACATAGAGTTATATAATGAAAACGTGTAGCGACTACTCCTCTGAAACTACTTGACGGATTTTCATGAAACTTCACAGGAATGTTGCTCTTGATGTCTAATTGATCCTAGCAAAATTTCAGGTCGGCCGGAAATTCAAGATGGCCGCCACGGCTAAAAAAAGATTTTTAAAAAATAAGTTTGTAGCGACTACTTCTTGAAAACTATAAGAGATATTGATATGGGACTTTTTCTAAAATGATCAGCATGACATGATGGTTATCCGAGTCGAACATTATTTTGATTCGACGTTAAACATGGCTGCCAGTGGCCATCTTTGTTTACATAGAGTTATATAATGAAAACTTGTAGCGACTACTCCTCTGAAACTACTTGACGGATTTTCATGAAACTTCACAGGAATGTTACTCTTGATGTCTAATTGATCCTAGCGAAATTTCAGGTCGGCCGGGAATTCAAGATGGCCGCCACTGCTAAAAATAGATTTTCAAAAAACAAGTTTGTAGCGACTTCTTCCTGAAAACAAAATCAATCAGTAGAGCTTCAAGGTCATTGACCTCTTGTTTTATTTCTAGCTGGATTGGGAAGCAAATCCATGGTTACCACAATTACGACGTGTACATTTACCGTATTGACTGAGTTTCTGTTCCTGTTTATTTAATTGTTAGTCTGTGTAATCCTTATAAGTATTGTCACTCTGCCTGATGTAGTTATATAATGTAAAGTTTTTTTTTTGTTTTTTTTTCTGTTTAATTGAGTAGACAATGTAAATAAAAAACACACACTTTTTGTAGATACAGTTTGTTTGTATGTACGATGTTTTACGTTATTTTCAAGACTTGTAAGGTTATATATGACGGTTGACTTTTTATGGTGGAGGAAAACCACTCACTTTTCCAGGGTAGAACCAATACTGTACACCCGCAATCCGTAAGAATCGACACAATTGGAGCTCCCAGTGGGATTCGAACCCGCAGCGGTGCGGTGAGAAGGTTTAAAACACAAGGTTGTTAACCCTCGACCACGCTATTTGTAGATACAGATTATAATATACATGAAGCCATCTTTACACTGAACTATTCAGGTTTTAATGGAGTTCACATCACCGAAGGATTGGACTAAAGGCATAGAGTACGAGAGGAGCCTGCTGGGATTGATCCTGAGTATGAGCTGTATCCCGGGCAACGACAACAAACCTCATCAGTTCTTCCAGAACCCCTCCACAACTCCCAAACAGGAGCACGATATTGCAGAGAAAAATATTTGGCTGGTTAGTGCACATTTTTACACAGTTTACATTAGGACTGACTATACTACGGAACGGTAGTGTTGCTATTTTAAAAAAGACTTGCTATTGTGATGCTATTGCTATAGAATTGTGCAGATGTGTTCACACTTTGTCTTCAGAGATATATACTAAAGGGGAAAAAAACGCTTCTCAGCAATTTCCACTATTTAATTGATATACTGCAAACTTAATTCCACGTAATATTTCAGGGAAATCCCAAGATGTTCTGTAAAAAAAAAAAGGGTTGCAGATAGTTAGAGAAAATACAAAACTGTGATGTTGTAGACTTTTTAATCACAGTACTCTTTGTAACAAGAAATTCATATATGTTGAAGTTTAGCTTAAAATTTTGAGCCATTTCAGTACTATATTTACTAAAAAGACTGCAAAATGTTACCTCCTTAGTTTGCTCACCTGCTTGAGCCAAACACATATTCCATCACTAATAAAACTTTGAAGGGGTAAACATTGGTGCGTTATGTGCTGTTTTAATTATTTTTTTCCGAAAGGAAAGGTCTAATGTAGCCCTGCACCATTTGATTAACAGCAGCATATTGTACAAACAATATATAGCAAAAATTCCCGAGTTAGTATAATTATAGTATAATTGCAGAGCTACAGATAAGCTGTTTGATCATTACCGTATTTACTCACCATTTTTGGGATACCTGCGTAGCATGGCAAATACTTAAGGATCACATTTTTCTTTCATCGTATTGGTAGCAGCATCCTACTTTAGTTTATGCTCAAGAACTTTCCTTGGTGAGAGATGACCCTATTGATATTGGGGTCAGTAAGTCAAAGGTTAATGTCACTGATTGATAACAAAAATAACTCCACTCAATAACTGGTGAAAAATTGCACCCACTATCTATAAACTTTATAACTTAATAGTCCTTGTTAAGAGGATGATGACTCCTATTAATTTTGGGGTCAGTAGGTCAAAGGTCGAGGTACGGGTGAACTGAAAATTAAAAATTGTTTCTGCTCAAGGACTTGTGAAGGACTGACCCCACTGTCTTCAACATTTATGACTTCAGTGTGCTTGATTAGAGGATGACTTTATTTTTTTGGGGGGGCGTCCGTGGCCGAGTGGTTAGAGTCTCTGACTTGCAATCACTTTCCCCTCACCGCTGTAGGTTCAATCCCTCAGGGGCCTAGGAATCTTTATGTGAGGAAGCTATCCAGCTGGCTTGCGGAACGTCGGTGGTTCTACCCAGGTGCCTGCCCGAGCACGAAAATTGCCCGGAGGGGCACCTGGGGTCTTCCTCCACCAGTGGAAGCTGGAAAGTCGCCATATGACCGTAGCTGTTGGTGCGACTATAAAATCCAATTCAATTCAATTATTGTTTTGGGGTTAATAGGTCAAGGTCTCTGATACACACAAGACAGGCGACACAGGTGTTCAGGTGTTCTGAGGAACACACTCTTCTGGTTTTATTGAGTATTCAGAATTTTGGCTTAGTATAATTAAGATTTTTTTACTGTATTGAATGTGTTTAAATTGATTAATAAACGTGTTATATCTAATGTGTTCATATCTATAAAATTGTGTAATTACTGTAATACAACCATATCTTTTCTATTAAAAATGAAGGTAACTGTTTTGGTTCATTTGACTGAATGACATTTTACATCCAGGTCATCTCTATGATTACTATCTTACAGCCCCTGTCTGGTATCTGTGATGGTGTTTATAAGCTGCTGTTCAACATCATCAAACTCTCGTCAGATTTAAGACACAAAGTCCTAAACTGGCTTGGTAAATGTTTGCAGGCTAATGCAGGTATGTAAAGTTGTCTGTTCTAGCTAATGTATTCAATAGTTGCATGCTGAAGCAGATCTGTAACACAGATAGGTAAAATTAATAAGCCGAGGCTAACCTGAAGGCTTACTCACATTTGTAAATGCACACAGTCTAACACATTTGTAAATGCGCCCAGTTTAACTCACATTTGTACATATACGCAGTTCTAGCTCAAATTTGTAAATGCATCCAGTCTAACGTTTGTAAATGCACCCAGTCTGACATTTGTAAATGCATCCAGTCTAATGTTTGTAAATGCGCCCAGTCTAACATTTATAAATGCACCCAGTCTAACTTAAGTATGAACAGGAGAGTCATTAATTTTTAACAAGTAATGTTAGTCTTTGACTTTTATTTCACCTGGCATGCTTTTATATTTAAGGCAGAGAAAATACATAGTCAACACACATCGCAATTAACTAGATATGCAATTTAAGTATTTTATTAACTAAACTATATTAGCCGTGTTTTACTACAAACTCTACACATAATATGACACAAACTCGGCCAATATGAACCGGAAGTCGGCCAGTATAAAAAAAACAAGCTAATACGAAGAAACTTGCCAATACGAGATTTAAGCAACGTCATTTATGTTAAGTGACGTCATTCACGCTCGCTTATCAACCTATAAATGAAATTAACACTACTATACATGAACCAAAATCTAGTCAAAGTAATTTTATTATACCGCCGCCAATGAAGTTGAAGGAGGGGTATACTGGTTTGAGCTTGTCCGTCCGGCATACGTCTGTAGACCAAAATCGTGTGCGTTTTAACTCGTACATTTTTAGGTGGATTGTTTTAATATTGTACATGCTGTTTAAGTATGATATGAAGATGTTAGTGAAGAACAATATTTTTTAATTTGATAATTTTACATGAGTTATGGCCCTTTGATTTTCTTACACATGTGTATAGGGAAATCTTGTGTGTCTAACTCCTTATTCATTATTTGAAGGATTGTTGTAATATTTGGCATGCTGATTAGGTATGATGTGAAGATGTTAGTGAAGACAAAGATTTTTGATTTCATCATTTTTACATGAGTTATGGCCCTATGTAGTTTTAGCCAGTAGGAATCCTTTACTACCCATTCATTGACCTAGGATTGATTTTATATATTTCTGATGCTTCCGTTTCAAGTGAATGTGGTCATAAAGGAAAATTCTATTGGTGCAATAAAGTCCAGGGGTCGAAGGGGCAGAGTGGGGGATATATTTGTCTGCCTTTAGCGACAGTTCTAGTTAAATTCTACTGTAGTGAAAGTTAATTAATGAAAGTGTCATTGAGTGTTTTCGTATTGTCCGAGTCATTGGTCCTTGGACTGTCATAGTCCTTGGCCAATAACTGGGCGAATATGAACTCAATTAATAACGTCATAGTACATATTTATTTTAAATAGAGGAGCAAATACTGGTTCTGCACACTCCCCCTTGTAGATGTCAACCAGAAATACTTTGTGTAATTATAAAGTCTTGTACACGTTACAGGAAGGGCCAAGATCTGGTCTGCACACGCACCCCAGGTGTTCAACCAGATGTACTGTTCTGATGGATTCAGTCTGAACCTATGTCATGTACTGCTGAAACTGTGCCAACCATTTGCTGTGGCATGTTCTCCCAAGCTGCTGAAGATACAGATCAGCTACGTACGTGCCATAGCCAGCGATGAAGAGGACGCCAAACTGAGAGGTGTACATGCTGAAGGTATGGTGCTGATACAAAAAAAATTAAAAATGGAATCTGCTTCTAGAAGTACTTGCAGATCTCCTGACTGCTATATTACAATTTCATATGTTAAAATCCCCTGTTTATATAGGTAATAGTGTGTCCACTCTGTAACATTGGAATGAATCAAGTTATTGCGATACCTCTTTGTACATATATTTATCTCATCAAGACAGGTGTCACATATATAAATAAAGTCAGTGAGTCGAGAGTTCTCCCATCAGCCACCACGTTAATTAACGTTGGGTTTTCAATGGCCACCGATGGTAATATTTGGTACCAATGAGGCCATCGATTCTACCTCAGGTGTAGAGTCGCGGGAAGATTGATTACCAACGTTCTATCATCGGCGAACCAACGGCTAACGACGGTGACCGATGGTTACGGAGAGTGCTTTTGGTAACCGATGGGAGAACCTTGAATGCTCCCAGTAAATCAAAGGTCAGGATTTGGTTCCGATATGATAGCGTTTTTTCGCCCCATATTTAGACATCAGTATTGTGAACTTGGTGATAACTCTGCCCTTTGTGCATAGAATTTTATGACTTTAACATACACATATTGACCAGTGTGCGTTTTACCCCTCGTCAATCGCATATTTCATTATCCAGCATTGCTTATCCTACCAGTACCATTTAAACCTCGTTTACTTAACTGGCATTGGTTGAAAATAAACAGAAAACATATTAAAGCAAAACAAAATATATGAACGAGATTAGAATTACGCATTTCAGTAAAGTCATTGTTCCATGTTGTTGATATATAGCATGTTTTTAAAGGGCTGAACAAAGAAACATGTCTCATTCCACTTGAGGAGGGTGCCACTATGATGACGGATGAGGAAAACTACATCTTCATCACCGAGTCATTCTTCCTGTGTCAGCAAGCGCTCAACCAGGGTTTCCACGCAGTGCACGAGAAGTTCCTCAAGCTCAACCAGGAGTTGCATCGTATTCAGCGCGCTTACCAGGACATGAGGGCCCAGTACCCAAACGATGACGTGGAACCAATGAAGAGCTTTAAAATGCAGATGGAAAAGGGTATGTATTAACAATTAAATGGCTCCCTTAAAATGTGTGTATGTTATTTATATATCAGTAATAGTGTACCATATAGTTGACATGACCATGTAACTTGCTGTAAAGGATTATAAGTGATGGTTGAAGAAAAACACTGAATGTTCATATTCATTCATCAGGTTACTGGTGTATATAATAAGTTTCAGCCATGGTAATCTCGCCAAAAGGTCAGGGGTCATAGGGTGAGGATAAATCAGATATTTTAT
Organism: Cyrtodaria siliqua; assembly: GCA_037043455.1. NCBI lineage: Eukaryota > Metazoa > Mollusca > Bivalvia > Adapedonta > Hiatellidae > Cyrtodaria > Cyrtodaria siliqua. Next base: position 46,987 of record JAWPHD010014457.1, read on the forward strand.
GCAGGGGTCACGCGATTAGGCGAAGTCGCTAAAAACTTCGCTTTAATTTGGCCGACCACGCTTTTTTATTCATGTGGGGCGAAATTTTAGTCGCCGTCATTTTCGGCAATTTCGGCAATTTCAAATGTGATTAACCTCATAATAAACAAAAGCCTCTAAAATACACAATCAGCGCGTGTATCACATGTACCTTATGTAATTCCATTACCATTAAATAACAACCCGACTGTCAAGTTGGTTAGGGTTGAAAATGCATCTAAATCTCACTCCAGTCAAAGACATAAAGCTGATGAAAGTCTGCCGGGGAAAAAACGTAAAAAATAATTATGCATTATTTTAGTTATTATAACAGTAATAATCCCAATACAAATAATTAATAAAATAATAACATGCAATTGGTTAAGTATTTGTTAACTCGATATTTAATCGTCCGTCTCATGTCGACCGACCTCAAGTCTCCCTGTTTTGAAAAACTTCTCCCTGTTTTGACTGTTATAATAACTAAAATAATGCACAATACTAATAAAGCATGTATTATTATTATCATTTTGTTATTATTATTATTATCCCACGGCCTTACAAACTTCAAAGTGAACAGTGCCAAAAACCCTTTCTGTCTTGACCATACCAACTTAAATCGTATAACTTTCTTTAATTACTAGCGATACCTTTAATTATCCACAGCCAAAAATGTTATTGACTTTCTCACACTCGATTTGTCAACAAAGAAACTGTGGACATCCATGTTGTTATTTAAAAAGTAAAGAAAAGAAATTGCAGTTGTATCCCTTTATGACTTCAATCAGCTATCAATTATCTGCTTACAGCATAGAAAATATATCAAGTTTGGCTTTTCAGCTATTTTTGATGTCGCCAAACACTTCCGCCAAAGTTTGAAATTTAGAGCCATTTTCATTTTTCTTTCTCATTTGGCTCCATTGGCGATGCCCAGAGGAGGCCCTGCTTAATGTCACAGACAGAAAACAAATATTTCAATATTTCAGGTATGACCTTGTTTTTGAGCCTCAAGGCTGCTCTCACTGAAACACAACTGTTGGAGATGTCGTTAAAGTATCACATAGCAACAGCAACATGGCTGATCCAGGTTGCCAGGTGCAGTGATGTCACACAATTTGAACCAATCACATTCCCCTTACCAGAGGAAGTACCTTTGGCAATGGCATATTGCCCAGAATTCATCATGAGTAACTTGACAGACTTCACCTTATTCTTACATAGGTTTAAGGATGAAATGTATGAGGTAACTATGAACTTGTTTCTTTCCTTTCCTAGACGTGGGGCGATGGTCTAGTGGTTATAATGCTTACCTTGTAACCAAAAGTTTGTGAGTTTGACATGCAGAGGTCGAACAATGGTCTTTATAACCTTGACCTTGTGACCTTGCGGAAGTCGGGTTTTCCATTGCCTCATCCATCCAGTGAAGCAAATTCACTAAAACAGATTGTTACCTTTACTTGAGGCTATCCCCAAAACATGTGAACATAGCAGAGAAATACATGCTAGCTAATAGTAATGATGTATATATTTCTGCTATAAATAAAAGAAAATAAAAAACAACGACCAATACATTAAGGATGCTTATTACCCAGATTGCATAGCAAATCCAGGCTTATAGTGTGGCGATTTCCGTCTGTCTGTCCATCCATCTACGCATTTTATCGTTTGGTTGAAGTTTTTGTTGAAAGTTTTTTTTTACCTCATTTCTTTGTGCTTTGAAACACATGTTCATTATCATTCCACAATGTTATTTGGTCATGTATTTTATCTTAATTATCCCTCCCTTTTTACTGAGATTTTTCAGTTAAAATGTTGAATTCATAATCTGGTGTTCACACCAATGTTGGTGCTTCACTTGTTTTAAGTTTTCAATTTACTCTGTAATTGGCTTTGCTTCAATAGGCACTATCACAATATCATTATATTTGTATTTGTTATTTTGCAATGATTTACATTGGTTTGATATTACAGTAAAAATTACCAGTATGTTTGATGATGGATATCCTGAGCAGACGCCTTTTATGTTTCTTAAATATTTCAGTCTGGCGGTGATGGATTACAGCACTTGATGACCTTGATCCTGGTGTACATGGGCAGCCCGGAGAGGATGAAGAATCCTCATCTGCGGGCAGAGCTGGCGGAGACCCTGGCCGCACTCATGCCACAGAACTCGGACATCAGCGGCAGTCGAGGCATCCTCTCAAAGTTAGTTAAACTCTACGATTCCAACTCGATATCTCGAAATACTCTACAAGGACTTTGATAGTGGGAAAATTAACGGGTGTAATTCCTAATAGATTAGTTTCAGATATCAGAATTTTTGAAAGTTTATTGCATTCTATTACAAAATAACCTGTGTTTCGTGTGTTCGATGTTTCATGGTACTCCTGATGTAAACAAGAATCAGGTGCTTCTTGCATCTTGAAGGTTTATGTGTATAACCTCCTCGTTACCTGTGCTTAACATGACCACCTGCATAAAAGCCTGAATTGAAGGTATTACACTGTTTTCCAACCACTGAGAGTAACATTGTCTTACAAATCCTAAATCTAAATAAGACACCTTTATATCTCTTATTGTTGGGAAATAGTCTTTAAACAAATTCTAGGAATAAGTGGCAAGATAGGTTAGGGTATGTATAGGCAATAAGTGGTTTGCAATTCCTCAGTGGTTGAAAATTGTTATATATTATGTCCCTGTTGTATATTAAACAATAGTTATTTGTCATATACCCTATTTTGCACAGCAGTACTGTACAGCTCGGCTTTATAGCTGGTATATCAAGACAATATGGTGACCATCTGATAATTATTCTTACTTCAGATACTACAGGGAACATCTGTTTGAGAAGCACCCCCTGATAGAGCACCTGTCTGAGAAGCTGCTGCATGTTTTTGTCAGTATAGAGATGACGGGACAGAGTGTCCAGTTTGAACAGAAGTTCAACTACAGGCGTCCCATGTATCAGGTCTTACACTACATCTGGGAGACTCAACTACACAGGGATGCTATTAAGGTAAGTTTACAAGTATATTGTGATACATACAAAAGTTCAACTACAGGCATCCCATGTATCAGGTCTTGCACTACATCTGGGAGACTCAACTACACAGGGATGCTATTAAGGTAAATTTACAAGTATATTGTGATACATACAAAAGTTCAACTACAGGCGTCCCATGTACCAGGTTTTACACTACATCTGGGAGATTCAGCTACACAGGGATGCTATTAAGGTACATTTACATGTATATTGTGATACATACAAAAGTTCAACTACAGGCGTCCCATGTACCAGGTTTTACACTACATCTGGGAGACTCAACTACACGGGGATGCTATTAAGGTAAATTTACAAGTATATTGTGATAGGTACACAGTTCAACTACATACATCCCATGTAACCGGTCTTGCACTACATCTGGGAGACTCAACTACGCAGGGAATCTTTTAAGGTAATTGCTTCATCATTAGTGATGGGCGATTAAAGTTTAAAAATCGATCTTCGGGAGCAATCAGTTTGATATATCAAATCAAAACATTGGTTATAACCGATCAGTCAATTTTGAAGTATAACATGTTCATGTTAACCCTTGTTCCAGGCCTTGAACTCTGAATAATTTCTGTTTTAGTACGAATTATTTTGTGTCTTGTTTATCACGGCATTGCTATTTATTTATTTTTTAATCAGCAAGATAATTGTATTTGATAGAAATGCATCAGTTACCAATGGTCGATTATAATTAAAATCGAATAATCAGTGTATCACCACTCTCATCCATATTAACCTCCTAGCTGTTTCTGAACTCGTAATATTTTAGATTGGTGAGGGGAAAAAATATGAAAAAGCAAAAAAGACAAGAAAGAGAAGTGGTAAGAAGAGGTATTGTGGTAATTGACAACTCGAGTGGTCTGTAAATAATTCTGTTTGTGCGGGGGAAAATCAGGAAATTCTTCGCCAGCTGCTGGGAGTCCTGATTATACGACTAATACATTCTGTACCATTGCAGAGATTGGCTCAGCGTGTAGACATGTATGATTACTTGACTCAAACATTATGATTACTTGACTCAAACATTCTGTATCATTGCAGAGATTGGCTCAGCATGCAGACATGTATGATTACTTGACTTATACATTCTGTACCATTGCAGAGATTGGCTCAGCATGCAGACATGCATGATTACTTGACTTATACATTCTGTACCATTGCAGAGATTGGCTCAGCATGCAGACATGCATGATTACTTGACTTATACATTCTGTATCATTGCAGAGATTGGCTCAGCATGCAGACGTGCATGATTACTTGACTTATACATTCTGTATCATTGCAGAGATTGGCTCAGCAGGCAGACGTGCATGATTACTTGACTTATACATTCTGTATCATTGCAGAGATCGGCTCAGCATGCAGACGTGCATGATTACTTGACTTATACATTCTGTACCATTGCAGAGATCGGCTCAGCATGCAGACGTGCATGATTACTTGACCTATACATTCTGTACCATTGCAGAGATCGGCTCAGCATGCAGACGTGCATGATTACTTGACTTATACATTCTGTATCATTGCAGAGATTGGCTCAGCATGCAGACGTGCATGATTACTTGACTTATACATTCTGTATCATTGCAGAGATTGGCTCAGCATGCAGACGTGCATGATTACTTGACTTATACATTCTGTATCATTGCAGAGATTGGCTCAGCATGCAGACGTGCATGATTACTTGACTTATACATTCTGTATCATTGCAGAGATTGGCTCAGCATGCAGACGTGCATGCTTACTTGACTTATACATTCTGTATCATTGCAGAGATTGGCTCAGCATGCAGACATGCATGATTACTTGACTTATACATTCTGTATCATTGCAGAGATTGGCTCAGCGTGCAGACGTGCATGATTACTTGACTTATACATTCTGTATCATTGCAGAGATTGGCTCAGCATGCAGACGTGCATGATTACTTGACTTATACATTCTGTGTCATTGCAGAGATTGGCTCAGCATGCAGACGTGCATGATTACTTGACTTATACATTCTGTATCATTGCAGAGATTGGCTCAGCATGCAGAAGTACACATAGAAGACACAGATCCGCCATTGTTCCTCCGGTTTATTAATCTGCTGATCAACGATGCCATCTACCTCCTGGATGAAGCCATAGATGTAAGTTACCATTGTAAACACTTCTTTACCATAGTGCTACATAGTGATTCAAATATATACTCAGATGGTTCCAATGGGTCCTTATGATTTTTCTATTCCTGAAATGCAGTCAGGTTGATAATGATGTCAGCTGTTGTAAAGTGAAACAGTGTCTCACCAATTCACAACTTTGATGGCAACCAAGTTTTCTTTTGTAAATTTACTCAGTAGTTCAATATTTATATAAGAAGCAATTTTGAAACATGAATTTTTATTTTATTATTATTTAATTTTGGTGATTAAAAATATGTATAAATATTAAATATAATTAACAGGGTTGCCAGCGACCTTGAAAAGTCAGGGACTGCCGGCGTATTTTAAAATGTCTAAAAAGTCAGGGAAAATTAAGGGGAAAATAAAAAAAATTGTCGGGAATGGTTATGGCAAAGATAGAGTTATAGTGTCAGTAATCGTTTATACTGTTGTAAAGTTTTGTAATGTTGTTACACATTTTAAAAATAATGTAAAGGTGTAAAATAGGAATTCAGAAAAATAAAACGAATGACTGTACAGGAGGCAGGGGTCAATTCATTTGCACCAAATTAGTCAGTGAAAAAAAACATTTGGTCAGTCAAAAGTCAGGGAATTTTGTTTGATTGATGTTCTGGCAACCCTTACAAAAAAATAGCCTACACATTTTCCATTTACAGTTCATGAAACAATTGAAGGAGAAACAACAGGTCAAGGACAGTCCAGAATGGCAGAATATGACCCCGAGACAACAGCAGGAGCACGAGGCCAATATACGACAGATAGGGAACATGGCTCGCTACCATAATGTAATGGGAAACCAGACTATACTCACTCTGGCCTTGGTCACCAAGGAGATCAGGTCGATATTCTGTCACGAGATGATGGTAGACAGAATAGCTGCCATGCTCAATTACTTCCTGCTACATTTGGTATGGGGAGGTTTTATACTGCTTGAATTAACTTTTCAGCATGCGCTGTTTATTGTTGTTATTGAATCTGTAAGCTGTGTCCTGTAGGGGAGAGTCTATAACAAACCAAACATTTCATACTGTCACTGCTGTTTATTGTTGTTATTGAATCTGTAAGCTGTGTCCTGTAGGGGAGAGTCTATAACAAACCAAACATTTCATACTGTCACTGCTGTTTATTGTTGTTATTGAATCTGTAAGCTGTGTCCTGTAGGGGAGAGTCTATAACAAACCAAACATTTCATACTGTCACTGCTGTTTATTGTTGTTATTGAATCTGTAAGCTGTGTCCTGTAGGGGAGAGTCTATAACAAACCAAACATTTCATACTGTCACTGCTGTTTATTGTTGTTATTGAATCTGTAAGCTGTGTCCTGTAGGGGAGAGTCTATAACAAACCAAACATTTCATACTGTCACTGCTGTTTATTGTTGTTATTGAATCTGTTTATTGTTGTTATTGAATCTGTAAGCTGTGTCCTGTAGGAGCGAGTCTATAACAAACCAAACATTTCATACTGTCACTGTTGTTTATTGTTGTTATTGAATCTGTAAGCTGTGTCCTGTAGGAGCGAGTCTATAACAAACCAAACATTTCATACTGTCACTGCTGTTTATTGTTGTTATTGAATCTGTAAGCTGTGTCCTGTAGGAGCGAGTCTATAACAAACCAAACATTTCATACTGTCACTGTTGTTTATTGTTGTTATTGAATCTGTAAGCTGTGTCCTGTAGGAGCGAGTCTATAACAAACCAAACATTTCATACTGTCACTGTTGTTTATTGTTGTTATTGAATCTGTAAGCTGTGTCCTGTAGGAGCGAGTCTATAACAAACCAAACATTTCATACTGTCACTGTTGTTTATTGTTGTTATTGAATCTGTAAGCTGTGTCCTGTAGGAGCGAGTCTATAACAAACCAAACATTTCATACTGTCACTGTTGTTTATTGTTGTTATTGAATCTGTAAGCTGTGTCCTGTAGGAGCGAGTCTATAACAAACCAAACATTTCATACTGTCACTGCTGTTTATTGTTGTTATTGAATCTGTAAGCTGTGTCCTGTAGGAGCGAGTCTATAACAAACCAAACATTTCATACTGTCACTGTTGTTTATTGTTGTTATTGAATCTGTAAGCTGTGTCCTGTAGGAGCGAGTCTATAACAAACCAAACATTTCATACTGTCACTGTTGTTTATTGTTGTTATTGAATCTGTAAGCTGTGTCCTGTAGGAGCGAGTCTATAACAAACCAAACATTTCATACTGTCACTGCTGTTTATTGTTGTTATTGAATCTGTAAGCTGTGTCCTGTAGGAGCGAGTCTATAACAAACCAAACATTTCATACTGTCACTGTTGTTTATTGTTGTTATTGAATCTGTAAGCTGTGTCCTGTAGGAGCGAGTCTATAACAAACCAAACATTTCATACTGTCACTGCTGTTTATTGTTGTTATTGAATCTGTAAGCTGTGTCCTGTAGGAGCGAGTCTATAACAAACCAAACATTTCATACTGTCACTGTTGTTTATTGTTGTTATTGAATCTGTAAGCTGTGTCCTGTAGGAGCGAGTCTATAACAAACCAAACATTTCATACTGTCACTGCTGTTTATTGTTGTTATTGAATCTGTAAGCTGTGTCCTGTAGGAGCGAGTCTATAACAAACCAAACATTTCATACTGTCACTGTTGTTTATTGTTGTTATTGAATCTGTAAGCTGTGTCCTGTAGGAGCGAGTCTATAACAAACCAAACATTTCCTACTGTCACTGTTGTTTATTGTTGTTATTGAATCTGTAAGCTGTGTCCTGTAGGAGCGAGTCTATAACAAACCAAACATTTCCTACTGTCACTGTTGTTTATTGTTGTTATTGAATCTGTAAGCTGTGTCCTGTAGGAGCGAGTCTATAACAAACCAAACATTTCATACAGTCACTGTTGTTTATTGTTGTTATTGAATCTGTAAGCTGTGTCCTGTAGGAGCGAGTCTATAACAAACCAAACATTTCATACTGTCACTGTTGTTTATTGTTGTTATTGAATCTGTAAGCTGTGTCCTGTAGGAGCGAGTCTATAACAAACCAAACATTTCATACTGTCACTGTTGTTTATTGTTGTTATTGAATCTGTAAGCTGTGTCCTGTAGGAGCGAGTCTATAACAAACCAAACATTTCATACTGTCAATGTTGTTTATTGTTGTTATTGAATCTGTAAGCTGTGTCCTGTAGGAGCGAGTCTATAACAAACCAAACATTTCATACTGTCAATGTTGTTTATTGTTGTTATTGAATCTGTAAGCTGTGTCCTGTAGGAGCGAGTCTATAACAAACCAAACATTTCATACTGTCACTGTTGTTTATTGTTGTTATTGAATCTGTAAGCTGTGTCCTGTAGGAGCGAGTCTATAACAAACCAAACATTTCATACTGTCACTGTTGTTTATTGTTGTTATTGAATCTGTAAGCTGTGTCCTGTAGGAGCGAGTCTATAACAAACCAAACATTTCATACTGTCACTGTTGTTTATTGTTGTTATTGAATCTGTAAGCTGTGTCCTGTAGGAGCGAGTCTATAACAAACCAAACATTTCATACTGTCACTGTTGTTTATTGTTGTTATTGAATCTGTAAGCTGTGTCCTGTAGGAGCGAGTCTATAACAAACCAAACATTTCATACTGTCACTGTTGTTTATTGTTGTTATTGAATCTGTAAGCTGTGTCCTGTAGGAGCGAGTCTATAACAAACCAAACATTTCATACTGTCACTGTTGTTTATTGTTGTTATTGAATCTTAAACCTGTGTCCTGTAGGGGCGAGTCTATAACAAACCAAACATTTCATACTGTCACTGTTGTTTATTGTTGTTATTGAATCTGTAAGCTGTGTCCTGTAGGAGCGAGTCTATAACAAACCAAACATTTCATACTGTCACTGCTGTTTATTGTTGTTATTGAATCTGTAAGCTGTGTCCTGTAGGAGCGAGTCTATAACAAACCAAACATTTCATACTGTCACTGCTGTTTATTGTTGTTATTCAATCTGTAAGCTGTGTCCTGTAGGAGCGAGTCTATAACAAACCAAACATTTCATACTGTCACTGCTGTTTATTGTTGTTATTCAATCTGTAAGCTGTGTCCTGTAGGAGCGAGTCTATAACAAACCAAACATTTCATACTGTCACTGCTGTTTATTGGTGTTATTGAATCTGTAAGCTGTGTCCTGTAGGAGCGAGTCTATAACAAACCAAACATTTCCTACTGTCACTGTTGTTTATTGTTGTTATTGAATCTGTAAGCTGTGTCCTGTAGGAGCGAGTCTATAACAAACCAAACATTTCATACTGTCACTGCTGTTTATTGTTGTTATTCAATCTTTAAGCTGTGTCCTGTAGGAGCGAGTCTATAACAAACCAAACATTTCATACTGTCACTGCTGTTTATTGTTGTTATTCAATCTGTAAGCTGTGTCCTGTAGGAGCGAGTCTATAACAAACCAAACATTTCATACTGTCACTGCTGTTTATTGTTGTTATTGAATCTGTAAGCTGTGTCCTGTAGGAGCGAGTCTATAACAAACCAAACATTTCCTACTGTCACTGTTGTTTATTGTTGTTATTGAATCTGTAAGCTGTGTCCTGTAGGAGCGAGTCTATAACAAACCAAACATTTCCTACTGTCACTGTTGTTTATTGTTGTTATTGAATCTGTAAGCTGTGTCCTGTAGGAGCGAGTCTATAACAAACCAAACATTTCCTACTGTCACTGTTGTTTATTGTTGTTATTCAATCTGTAAGCTGTGTCCTGTAGGAGCGAGTCTATAACAAACCAAACATTTCCTACTGTCACTGTTGTTTATTGTTGTTATTCAATCTGTAAGCTGTGTCCTGTAGGAGCGAGTCTATAACAAACCAAACATTTCATACTGTCACTGCTGTTTATTGTTGTTATTCAATCTGTAAGCTGTGTCCTGTAGGAGCGAGTCTATAACAAACCAAACATTTCCTACTGTCACTGTTGTTTATTGTTGTTATTGAATCTGTAAGCTGTGTCCTGTAGGAGCGAGTCTATAACAAACCAAACATTTCCTACTGTCACTGTTGTTTATTGTTGTTATTCAATCTGTAAGCTGTGTCCTGTAGGAGCGAGTCTATAACAAACCAAACATTTCCTACTGTCACTGTTGTTTATTGTTGTTATTCAATCTGTAAGCTGTGTCCTGTAGGAGCGAGTCTATAACAAACCAAACATTTCATACTGTCACTGCTGTTTATTGTTGTTATTGAATCTGTAAGCTGTGTCCTGTAGGAGCGAGTCTATAACAAACCAAACATTTCATACTGTCACTGTTGTTTATTGTTGTTATTGAATCTGTAAGCTGTGTCCTGTAGGAGCGAGTCTATAACAAACCAAACATTTCATACTGTCACTGTTGTTTATTGTTGTTATTAAATCTGTAAGCTGTGTCCTGTAGGAGCGAGTCTATAACAAACCAAACATTTCATACTGTCACTGTTGTTTATTGTTGTTATTGAATCTGTAAGCTGTGTCCTGTAGGAGCGAGTCTATAACAAACCAAACATTTCATACTGTCACTGCTGTTTATTGTTGTTATTGAATATGTAAGCTGTGTCCTGTAGGAGCGAGTCTATAACAAACCAAACATTTCATACTGTCACTGTTGTTTATTGTTGTTATTGAATCTGTAAGCTGTGTCCTGTAGGAGCGAGTCTATAACAAACCAAACATTTCATACTGTCACTGCTGTTTATTGTTGTTATTGAATCTGTAAGCTGTGTCCTGTAGGAGCGAGTCTATAACAAACCAAACATTTCATACTGTCACTGTTGTTTATTGTTGTTATTGAATCTGTAAGCTGTGTCCTGTAGGAGCGAGTCTATAACAAACCAAACATTTCATACTGTCACTGTTGTTTATTGTTGTTATTGAATCTGTAAGCTGTGTCCTGTAGGAGCGAGTCTATAACAAACCAAACATTTCATACTGTCACTGTTGTTTATTGTTGTTATTGAATCTGTAAGCTGTGTCCTGTAGGAGCGAGTCTATAACAAACCAAACATTTCATACTGTCACTGTTGTTTATTGTTGTTATTGAATCTGTAAGCTGTGTCCTGTAGGAGCGAGTCTATAACAAACCAAACATTTCATACTGTCACTGCTGTTTATTGTTGTTATTGAATCTGTAAGCTGTGTCCTGTAGGAGCGAGTCTATAACAAACCAAACATTTCATACTGTCACTGTTGTTTATTGTTGTTATTGAATCTGTAAGCTGTGTCCTGTAGGAGCGAGTCTATAACAAACCAAACATTTCATACTGTCACTGTTGTTTATTGTTGTTATTGAATCTGTAAGCTGTGTCCTGTAGGAGCGAGTCTATAACAAACCAAACATTTCATACTGTCACTGTTGTTTATTGTTGTTATTGAATCTGTAAGCTGTGTCCTGTAGGAGCGAGTCTATAACAAACCAAACATTTCATACTGTCACTGTTGTTTATTGTTGTTATTGAATCTGTAAGCTGTGTCCTGTAGGAGCGAGTCTATAACAAACCAAACATTTCATACTGTCACTGTTGTTTATTGTTGTTATTGAATCTGTAAGCTGTGTCCTGTAGGAGCGAGTCTATAACAAACCAAACATTTCATACTGTCACTGCTGTTTATTGTTGTTATTGAATCTGTAAGCTGTGTCCTGTAGGAGCGAGTCTATAACAAACCAAACATTTCATACTGTCACTGCTGTTTATTGTTGTTATTGAATCTGTAAGCTGTGTCCTGTAGGAGCGAGTCTATAACAAACCAAACATTTCATACTGTCACTGTTGTTTATTGTTGTTATTGAATCTGTAAGCTGTGTCCTGTAGGAGCGAGTCTATAACAAACCAAACATTTCATACTGTCACTGTTGTTTATTGTTGTTATTGAATCTGTAAGCTGTGTCCTGTAGGAGCGAGTCTATAACAAACCAAACATTTCATACTGTCACTGCTGTTTATTGTTGTTATTGAATCTGTAAGCTGTGTCCTGTAGGAGCGAGTCTATAACAAACCAAACATTTCATACTGTCACTGCTGTTTATTGTTGTTATTGAATCTGTAAGCTGTGTCCTGTAGGAGCGAGTCTATAACAAACCAAACATTTCATACTGTCACTGTTGTTTATTGTTGTTATTGAATCTGTAAGCTGTGTCCTGTAGGAGCGAGTCTATAACAAACCAAACATTTCATACTGTCACTGTTGTTTATTGTTGTTATTGAATCTGTAAGCTGTGTCCTGTAGGAGCGAGTCTATAACAAACCAAACATTTCATACTGTCACTGTTGTTTATTGTTGTTATTGAATCTGTAAGCTGTGTCCTGTAGGAGCGAGTCTATAACAAACCAAACATTTCATACTGTCACTGTTGTTTATTGTTGTTATTGAATCTGTAAGCTGTGTCCTGTAGGAGCGAGTCTATAACAAACCAAACATTTCATACTGTCACTGTTGTTTATTGTTGTTATTGAATCTGTAAGCTGTGTCCTGTAGGAGCGAGTCTATAACAAACCAAACATTTCATACTGTCACTGTTGTTTATTGTTGTTATTGAATCTGTAAGCTGTGTCCTGTAGGAGCGAGTCTATAACAAACCAAACATTTCATACTGTCACTGCTGTTTATTGTTGTTATTGAATCTGTAAGCTGTGTCCTGTAGGAGCGAGTCTATAACAAACCAAACATTTCATACTGTCACTGCTGTTTATTGTTGTTATTGAATCTGTAAGCTGTGTCCTGTAGGAGCGAGTCTATAACAAACCAAACATTTCATACTGTCACTGCTGTTTATTGTTGTTATTGAATCTGTAAGCTGTGTCCTGTAGGAGCGAGTCTATAACAAACCAAACATTTCATACTGTCACTGTTGTTTATTGTTGTTATTGAATCTGTAAGCTGTGTCCTGTAGGAGCGAGTCTATAACAAACCAAACATTTCATACTGTCACTGTTTTTAGCTCGACTATTCGAAGAATAAGAGAGCTTATGTAATCACCCCGGGGTCGGCGTCGGCGTCGGCGTCGGCGTTGGCGTCGGCGTCGGCGTCCCACATCAAGGTTTGCGTGTAAGCTGTGTTTACAAGTCTATATCTCTTACATTTCTTATCCTACCACAACCAAATTTGTTCATGGGCTTCCTTGTAGCATTATCTTAAGGGCTGCATAAGCAATTTTGGTTCCTGTAACCCATGGGCTCCCATGGAACCCAAATTATGATAGCCCATAAAATGTGCCCCATTTCACATCAAATTTTGCGTGTAAGCTGTGTTTACAAGTCTATATCTCTTACAATTCTTACCCTAGCACAACCAAATTTGGCCATTAGCTTCCTCATAGCATTATCGTAAGGGCTGCTTAAGTAATTTTGGTTCCTGTAACCCCTGGGCTCCCATGGAACCCAAATTCTGATAGCCCTTAAAATATGTCTGTTTCACATCAAATTTTGAGTGTAAGCTGTGTTTACAGGTCTATATCTCTTACATTTTTTTTCCTAGCTGAACTAAATTTTGGAATTGGTTTCCTTATAGTATGTTGTAAAGGGTTGGATAAGTAATTTTGTCTTCTGCAAATTCTGGGCTCCCATGGAACCCAAATTGTGATGGCCCATAAAATGTGCAATAAAGGCAGATCTAGGTTTGCATGTAAGCATGTATGCATGTATATATATATAATTATGGTTTGGGATTTGTTATAGCATTATGCATCTTATTACTTCGCCCATATTGGGGCCTGGGCTCCCCCCCCCCCCCCTCTACCCCCGCCCCCACTCCCCTCCACACTCGCCCCAGACTTGAAACTTTTTTTTTCTTTTTCTTTTTACATATTTCTGTGTTGCTTTTGTCAATTCTTACACATATATGTTGCAACCCTCCCCGCCAACACCCCCCCTCCCCCCGCCTCTCACCCCATGACCCCACCCACCACGCCCCACACTTGAATTTTTAATTTT